>VZTL01061499.1:0-22761 GCA_013400535.1 Scopus umbretta
TTTTTTTTTTCTTTTTGCTCTGAGCGTCCCTTGATTTCTTGCCAGTTAGGTAACTGCAAAAAGGGAGGGCTGCCTTCAATATCCCACACATGCAAAACAATGATGCTACTGTGAACTTTGCCCATTAATTCCAGTTTACTGGGTGACACAAGGTGTTGGGTGCTATGAGCCAGAAAGGAACACGAGGCAGCAGTCTCAGCCTTCTGTCCTGCAGACACCAGTGCCACAGCAGCCCTGCGCAGCCATGCAAGGCGCGTACTGTTTCCAGCAGGGGAAAAATACAGCCTCAGCAACAGGGACATCTGCTATAAAAGCAGGCAGCTCCCATACAAACCTGGCCATGGGAGCCACAAACTCCCCTTTTCTCTGTTTCAGCAGGAACCTTCAGTTTGTACATTTACACTGGACCCTGTCCACAGGTTCCCATTACCAATTCCTTTGCCAGAAAGTGGGGAAGAGAAATGTTTTTTTGTATTTGAAGGCAATATTTCACGTTCAAGGGGAAAAGCTGTATTCATCTACCCATATTCCCCAGCCCAGGTTTCAAAGCTTCCTGTCAGTCAGTATCATGCTGCCAGGGTGATATCTTTTCAAAGTTACTGATTAGATACAAGCATTTCAAAGGTTTATTTTCCTTCTCCCCAGTAATCTGTTTTTTTCCACTGGGGGGATTACATCCATCTTTGTGCGGGCATTTTCCACTGAGCAGCCCCCCATTCCCTACTGCTGCCCAAGGCTTCAGGTTTCCCCAGACTGCAAAGGAACTATGTATTGCTGAAGTCCTGCTCTCTGTTGTTCCCTTCTGCTTCAGCCCATCTCTGGGGACATAATGTCAATCGTGGCTGAACCATGAAGAAACAAGACCTCTGTAGTTGGCATATTGCAGAGATAAAGACATGTACCTCTAACCCAGGTTCTGCAGACTTCCAGCAGCTTTGTGTAATAATCCAGCTTGACCTGGAAGACTGTAGGTAAAGGAAAACAGTGAAGATCTCTCTCCTTTGTGGCAAGTTCTAAAAGCATCAACTATTTTCCATTTTCACTGGAAATTTTTTACTTTTCTTCCAGAATGCAAAAATGTACTTTCCAGTTTCTGATGGGGGTGCTGAGACCACACTGTGCTTCCACGAAAGCTCTCCTGACATGGGGAAATGCTGACAGATGCCCTAAACTACAGAGGGTCCTTTGCAAACCCTCCAAGGGACTGCATGACCCCCAGGCTCTGCACAGCCCTGCACTGCTGCACTAGGGCGGGCTGCCATCCGCCATGGCTTACCATGGGGTATCAAAGGGGTCACCCCAAACTGGAGACAGCTCAAAACAAGCTGCCACAAACACACAAAGCTGAGAGGGCCCAGCAGGCGAAGAAGAGGAGATGGGGGAGTTTAATTTTATACAGTCTGTAAGAAAGGAGATTAAATAGGGAGTGTGATAACGCTATAAATACCTCCAGGGAAATACCATCAAAGGAGAAAGGGGGATTATTCAAATGATCTGGAAATGGTAAAACAAGGAGTGCTGGGGCCTGAAGCTACAAATGGAAATTTTTCAGGCAAGGCATTAAGAAAAACTGTCTTAGAAGCGAGAGTGATTAGGTGCAAAAATCAACTATCCCAGCAACGCGTCAGGGCCTTATCAGAGGTATTTGAAGATGGAGTAAGCATAAGTCAGGACGAGATACGGATGTGACCCAGGTAAAGAAGAGGGGTCAGACTAGATGACCTAAAAAAGGCAGTTTGGAGCCCCCTCACCCGGGATGCTCTCGTCTCTGATACCTCACCATCAGCCTTGCCTGCACCACCTTGGAGCAGACCACCTGCCTGTAAAGAGCTGCAGACCCAAAGGCACCCACGTGTACCAGAGCTGCTCAAATGTATGCATTAGCACATTCCCAGGTACTCACCTTCCTCTCCCCATCCCATCTTCCAGCCTTTCTCCATTTTCTTGCATTCATTTTCCTACCCTATGACCCAGGAAGACAAGGCTGATGGAGCCATATGCTGACTTTTCTGATCCAGGATAAAATGCCATATAAAATATTCCAGCCAGCTCGCCACTGTGTAACTTGGCAGAGTAGCGTAAGTAGCTAATGAGTAAAGCTGAAGTTGGCTGTGTAATTAGAAGTGATATATTTTTATATATAAATGATGAGTTTTCCATCCCCAAAGCTGATAAATTTCTCAGGCTAAATTTCTCAAGCTAAGAGCCTTTTGTGGCCACTTTTTTACACAGCACTATTTTTTTTTCTCTGCTCCCCTCCAAAAAAAATGACCAGTTTTCCCATATACTTAATGGGCTGTAAATACTTTCCTGCTAAGATGAAAAGTCCATTCGATTTGCATTAAATCTTCATCATTACGAGCTCTCAGCTGCAGCAAGGCCCAGATACTGACACAGAATACTGCATCTTGTTCTGGAAACCTCCCCTTAAAGATCCCAAGGGGGAAGAGAAAACAAAGAAAGGGACAGTCAAAAGGAGAAGGGAAACCCATGGCACTTCTTGGTATCGAGACACAAATACTTGCTGGCAAGGGTATTGCTAATCCTGGGGTCTCCTTTACAGCCTTGGTGCTGCTGGGGTGAGATGCTGAGCGTCTTTGCTGCAGGAGTCCCCTGGGCAACAGCACTGCCCACCAGGCAGGATCAAGCCATGACGGCTGGTGCAACAGGGCACCCAGGCCACATGCAAGGTAGGGCTGTCACACAGTTGTTTTAGCCCTTGGGAACAGAAAGGACTGAGGGAAAAGGATCTCCCACCCCAGGGTAGCCCAGCGGCGACATCCAGGGAGCTGCTGCTGCTGTGCTTCCCATCCCGACACGCTTTGCTTTATAGCAAACCAAACACCCAACACTCCACTTCCTCCTCGCTCCTTGTTTCTTCTTAATGACAGAGACTTTTGCATAGAAACAGGTTCATTGCTGAGTGTTCAGAATTCAGGCTTTCTTGGTACCTTTTTCTGACCCAGCTTTAATGCCTGAAGTGGAACTGGCCAGATTTGTTCACAACTTCCAACTCTTCTGAACCATTAACGTACATTTTTTTCAGGCAAGATTAGGGTCTTTTCAAAATGCTGCATTTCATTGAAACCATCATGCGTTCCTGAATGTTTTTTACACACTTATAGAGCAGTACAACATCTTCACTTTATCCTCATGCCCTGGACAAACAAGGCAGATTGGAAACTCTCCAGCTCCCATCCCAGCTCCAGCAGAACCAGGGCTGTCCATGCTGCCAGTTAAGTGCTATCCCAGCCTTGTCCAGGGCTAAACTTACCCACCATCCATGCAGGAACACAAAGGACAAGACTCAATCTGTGCTCCAAAGCTCTTTGGAGGGAAGACCCTGAAAACACCCAACCTCCTGAACATGGTCCCTGCGTGTCCCAGACTGCAACACTGTGCACACGAGCCAGCACCAGCACTCAGTTCTCCCCAGGATTTTGAGCTGCGGACAGCCCAATGGTCCTGCTGTCTTGCTGCCCTTGTCCGTATCCTGCTCACTCTAAACAGCCTCTAACTGCTGGTTCCAGCCCAGGATTCATGAGCTTACCCATGCTGCCCTCATCCCTGGCCGATCATCTTATCATGTCCATACCATCATATTGCCGCTCTTCCTCGGCAGGTCTAGATGGGACTCATGTCCAGCTCCCACACGAGTGTAAAGCAAGAGGCATTCACCAGCTTCAGGGCAATGTTTTCAGAGAGGTGTGACAAGAGTGTGGTCTGGGTAGGTTTTTTAATGGTCACTGGTACCTTGCTCTCACATCCTGGTTTTACTTCAAATACTCTAGAAAAACATTCAGCAAATGTCTTTATCCTCATGTCTGCAAAGTGCTTCCTTCCCCATATCTTGTCCCAGCATACTACACAGAATGCCACCTGCAGGCCAGCCCCTTTTGGTTGAGAGATATTAAAATCTCCTAAAAACAATCTCTCTCATGCAGAGGAGCCAGGTCTGCCCCAAGCACCACCATGGAGCGGGTCCTGCCTCTGCTGCATCTGTGCCACTTACCTAATATTGCTGCTTCTCACCTCTTTGTCTCAGTCCCACATCCTAAAGGTGCTCAGCCTGCCACTGCTTCCTTCAGCATGAGATGGCTTGGCGTCAGGTTCAAGTCCTTTTATTATTTCTCTCTGACCACACAGGACCCAACACATGCTGCTCTCCCAGGCAGAAGCGGGATTTGAAGCCCCTACCCTTCATGGATGATGCTGTTTGCAAGATAACACAACTGTTTCCCTTGAGGCATCGGACTATGCACAGGTGGGTTTCTCTGCCTCTTCATGGAAAACAAACAGTACTGTGGCCTTTAGCTCTGAAACCTCCAGAGAAACAAGTGTTCCCCTGCACAGTGATGCTCACCCTGCTTTCTGTAGGTAGGACTACTGTGATAGAGCCATGGCCCCAAGACCCTGCTCTGCTGTGCAAAGTGCCAGGCCTTGCAAGAGCTTTCCATGTCCATTATGGTAGCAGAGGGTCATTACAGGCATTTTATTAATAGGTAACTTGGTCATTCCTAAGGTTATACACAGTCTGAAGCAGGGACAAGTCCTCAGCAGCTGGGCATCCTTCTGGGAACAAACAGACACTCACACTTGAGCCACCTCCGTGCCACCCCAGCAGACACAAGCCATCCCTGAGTGGGACATGGCGGTTTGTCATACTGGGACACAGCGCTCGGGCACAGCCAGCCCTGCAGCATGGGGCACGCAGAGCCCCAGTGTGTGCCGGTGTGCACAGGGACATCCCTGTCCTGGCCGTGTTCAGCTGGCAGAGCTCAGCTATCACAGGGCGCTGCTTACTGCAGCACTGATCTGCAGACAGCCTGTGAACAGCAGGACCATTCACTCATGATTTTTAAATTCCCATGTCCTGCTGCAACCCTTGGTGCCTTTTAGACAGCAAAACACTGGGACAGCCCCAGCCCTCTCCCCAGGTGGCAGCAAAGTCACTGCTCTGGTCAGGGCTGCTGGCCCCAGACCATTCCTGGTGAGGAACCAGCCCAGCGGCTGACGTAACTCTGCAATTAGGACTGGGTGAAGTGAGAATTTCTGCTCCAGACCCACCCTTTGGACATCCTCTTGATCCCTTGGGGAAGGCAGCTGCCCACTCCCCGGGGCACCCCGCAGAGCCAGAGCCCGGTGCTTGCTTTCCTCTCAAAACTCCCCTTACAAACCAAGAGTGCAACACTGTCAGCAAAAGCCTGTTCCCTTCCAGTTCCACTTTGACTCTTTTCTTGCAGCCATTTTTCAAGTTCATTATCTTTCCAATTTCTCCTTCCAGTTTTCTCCTCCCTCTTACAATCCCACCGTCCAGTGAAGAGACCAGCAGCAAGAAGATGCCGAGTCCCCCATTTACTACTCACTCAGGAGGGAGCAGCTGCTGCACGCTCATGGCACCGGCTCCTTCCAGCCCCATGCCAGGGAAGGACTAGTTGAGTTTTGGTGTTAGCATAAGGCTCAGACCAGGCAGAGAAAAGGAAAGACAAATGAAATCACACCAAATGATGACTGGTGTTTTCCTAACAAGGTCAATGAGCCCACCAGGCCACAGCAGAGCTGCCCAGCTGGGTCCCTGCTAAGGGCCAGACAACTGGACTTTGACCAGGTGTCAGATCATAAGACTTTTAGAGCCTCTCTCTGCCCTAGTCCCAGACCAACCAAGTCCCTGTGCTCTGTTGTTCTGTCTACATGTGTTACCAGCCAGCTGGGCACAATCCCCATCACTGATTGTCATCTTCATCCAGAGCTCTCCTGGGATGTTCCCTGCCTGAGTGTCAATGCCCTTCTCAGCACACTGCTGGACACAGATGCTAACTAAGATCAGAGAAAAAAGCGTCCCCGGGGACAGTACAGCCCTCAGTGCAAACAGCAGCTTTCACTGGGGACGGGAGAAATGGGAGAGACTTCTGAATCCATCCATTGGCAGAATCCATCTGTCACCTGCACTGCAATGCTCCACAGGTACAAATTGTCAGCACAGACATTGGTCTGAGGTAAGCCAGAAGACATTCAATTCATTGATCTTCCAGACCATGCACAAACATATAGACATGTTCATTAACAGTGCATTGCTGTCCTTTTGACCCCCACATACCATGTTAGGTACTGGCATCTTTTTTGAACAATATTCCACACATATCAATCCCAGTTTAAGCTCCCCTGAAACACAAAAGAGTACAGAAGAAAGTTCATCACCAGCAGCTGCACACAGGTCTGGAGAGAACAGGCCTGCACAGCACCAAGTTTTTTGATCTCTCCTCTTACACAAGAATGCACATACAGGCTCTTAAGCTGCCCTTTCAGCTTCATGCACAGCTATCATCGCTTCAGCCTATGATCCTGCTAGGTCTCACTAGCTATGGAATGACCCGCATCCATGCTTAAAAGCTTCCTTCTTTGCCTTCTCACCAAATTACAGATGATTTAGTACATTTTGCTGATTTTTGACAGTGATGAAGGGTAAGGTCTCGAACCAGAGTGCTCTCCGTGAACATGGCACTGAGCTCAGCACAGGGCTGCACTCCAGCCAGAAACTCCATCCTGATTGTCAGCTCTTCCCTTGCAAGTGTATTTAGATAGTCTGTTCTTCTTTGCCTCTTCTCCTGCACAGGCAGGACAAGCTGCTAAACTATCAGCATCCTGTAAAGCAAGAGAGGCCACACTGCAGTTGTAAATAACATGATCCCAATGAGTAAGTTATCTGTGTTATGAACAGGACCACAAGCGTTAGCTATTGCTTGATAAAGATAGTCTGTGATCACAGTATGGAAGAGCAAACACAGGAGAAGACGAGTTATGCAGCCTGACCTCCTGCAAACCAGATCCCAGAGAGTTCCCCTAAGCCCCTGTGCTGGAGAGGGCAACTCCACTTCTCTGCAGCGACCCACCAGCAGCACCAGCTCCAGCGCCTCAGCACCTCAAAACCCATCACAAGGGTGCAAGAGTTTTCCACCCAGGAGCTTTCAGTCTCAGCCAAGTGCTCAAAGACAAAACAATGTGAGAAGGGAGGTGAGATCGGCATGGAAACCCTTTCCAGAAGCAGTTGATGCTCACCCTGGAAGGGGCTAACGGGCAAGTCCTCAGGCTGCCAACACAGCATCCCCTCCCAGCCGCGGGCACAGGAACGCTCCCACTGAGGCCATTTATTGTCTCTGCCATAAAAGAGTTCCAATCAGGCTGGGACAGTAAATTCTAGTTTAAATTAAACAACCCCATTTACTCACAATGAAGGCTGTTCACAACAGAAACCCTGTCTCGGACAAGTAGTGCTTCAGAGCACAGATTTGGCTTATAGCATTTAAAGCAGCTGTCTTCATAAAAACTAATAAAATACAGTTGGATAATTAAAAGCTTTAATTAAAAATGCAAAGTCCAAATAGTTTCATATTAACAAGGAAACTTGTTTTGACATCTGAAATTGCTGCACAAGCTAAATTCCCATGTATTCTCTCCAGGCTATTTAGAGTTTGCTGCGTAGCTGGAAATGTCTCCTAACTCAGTCCAATCACCATGTGTTGCTGGGGACGTGCACCAAAAATTGATGTTGCTTGTTTTACAACTTCACTTTTAATTATCACAGTCTGAGGCAGCAGTGGGCTTATTTGCATGCCAATCCCTGAACGCAGCCTGGGGATGGAGCAGCTTGGCACTCCAGGGATAAAATATGTAACTCCCGGGCATAGGCTGCCAAGCTAAAATGAGAGCTGAGCAGAGTGCCAGAGCCAGCTTTGGGTGGAGGTTTATCCAGCTCTGTCCTTAGCTGTGGCACTGGGGCATGGGGCTATGCAGTGATCACCGTGATCCCTGCCTGAGGCCAGGAGCACCCACTACACGGGTGCTGGGAAGTGGATTTTGGTATGGCTATGCTGGGGATGAAGGGAGAATAAGACTGAGCCTGGATACAGGAGTTGTTTTTGCAGCTGAACATGGGAGTTCGGTTCATGGCTGGTGCCACCTCTGCAGCAGCTCAAGATGAGCAACTGTTGTGGCTGTTCCTCCTTTCCATGCCAGGGTGAACTGGAAGCACATCTCTCCTACATGAAATCTTATTTCTGGCAGGACAAGTGCAGGCATGGACACAGGCAGGGACATTCCAGGTGTGGGTGCAGTGTGCTGCCAGGAGAAAGGAAACTTCAGCCTGCAAAGAGAGGAGAAGGAATGCTCTACCCTGCCCCTGGGACTGCTGGAGGCTCACTGAAGCCCCAGTGCTTCTCATACTCTCATTTCAAAAACCCCCTGAGGCCATGCAGCCAGTGGGAAGACTCTGCTTTGGCCACGCTGTCCCCCTTGGACCCTCTGCAGCATCAGATCCTCTTCTGCTGGGGTTGATGCATGGGTGCGATTTAGAGCCCCTTTGCTCTAGTTAGTGTCTTGGAACAAAATACTCTTGTAAAGAGTACCAGTGAAATGGCAGTAAATCCATCAGTGCACCCTTAGGATTACAGATCCATAAGGCTAAAACCCAACAGGGACTGTTTTAATTGTGTAATTTGACATTTCTCATAACACAGACCAAAGAACCTCTTCAAGCACCAGCTGTTACATAACCATCACCAGAGCAACTTTCCTTTTACCTACACATCTGCTCATTTACTGGCCTTTGGCAGTGGAGAAGCCACCCCGGATCTGCTAAGGGGACCTGGTTGTTACTGCCCTCATTATGGAAGTGGGCATCTCCTGTCCAGATGCCACTGTACAGCTTCACTTCCGAGACACTGGATCTTGCTGGACCATTTTATGAAACAGCAACTCTTGACTTATTGGGTCATAAGAAAGCAGATTTTTTTTCCATTTCATATATTTTTATAGCGGTTAAATGAGAATAAACTTAAAACATTTGGATTTCAACAGCCAATTGGCTTTGGTTTGGCCTTGTTCCATGTTTTATTTATCTTTTTCTCCCCAGGAAAACTTTCAAAAATTAAAATCTGGCTTCTAGCCAACACTTTGGTGAACAGTAGAAAAACCGTGCGCAGATTCCCATGCCTTGGTGCCTTTTCTTTTCCTCTACCCTATCTTGCCACTTTCGTTTTTGTTTTGTACAGAGAGCACAATAAACATTTATCCACCACAGCCCCAAGGCTGAAAGTACCTGGGATAAAGGCAGTAACTTGGTACTAACACCGCACTTGGCCCAGTGCTGAGCAGGCACCCTGAGACCTAGATACATTTCTCTGCTAGGTGACCGCTGGCAAATGGTTTCTCCAACCCCTGCCTCAGGTTCCCCACTTGCAGAACGGAGCGATGATGGACTCACCTCCTCTGCAAAGTGCTTTGTAAAAGCTTCCTTCTCTTTTTCTTCTGGCTCTGCTGACTTCTGAAGGGTGGAAAGTTTGAGTTTCTCAGCAGTCCCTGTAGCTCCACTAGCCTGCTGCCTGCAGCTTGACCCATCCTGCCCAAGAGCAACAGGTGTGTGCAGGGCATTTTCTCTGCTTCCCACCCATGTGTTCCCTGTCCCTGGGCGCAAGGGGGCTGCAAAGGTCACTTTGGGTCCCCAGAGGTCACTTAGCGCAGTGCACAGCAAAATTAGCCCATGATGGGACCCTCTTACAGCAGTTCCCTCTGCTACTCTGGGGCTCCAAAAGCCACACTCAAAAGCGACTCGCCAAAGGGAAGGCGAGCATGGGCAGGGTGGAGGGGTGCTGGGGCAGGTAAGACATCACCCAACACAAGAGTACCCCTCAGTCACCCACCTTTAACATGGGACCTCTGTGGGGTCCCACGGCAGCGAGTGAGGAGGACACAGCGGCAGGGCTGGGAGGTGGCGAGAGGTCGGGGGACAGGGGAGGGGAGACCATCGGGGTGCCCGTGGCGTGCGGGTGCTGGGGGCTGCGGGGCCCTGTCCCTGCTACCGCTGCCAGAGGCGGAGGGAGAGGAGGAGGGAGAGGAGTCACCCATTGTGAGAGCACCCTCCTGCGGGGTGCAAGCTGAGCTGCTGCTCCTCTGCTCAGGAATGCACCTCTCCTGCCAGCACAAGCCTGTTCGCTGGCTCAGCCCTCTGTTCTCCCGCTTTCGCAGCCTCTGCTGCTCCCTGGCTGCTCCTGGGGGACACTGCACGGGCTCGCTCCTGCCCAAAGCAACGCCCGCATCAGCCCAACCCATCGCAGTTTGCGCTTGGTGCAGACCTGGGGGTGGGAGGACCAAGAGGGACCTTTGAGTGCCCCACTGCTACCCTGATCCTGAAGCCAGATGAGAACTGAGCTGGGGGCTAAGACCTTTTATCCAGGTGCAGCAGGGAAAATGGCAACACAGCCTTGGTCTGCCTGCTCACTTACGCTGGCTGGGTAAGACCAACATGTCAGGGCAGTGACACAACACCATCCTTGGGGGGGCTGTATAAAAAAAAGACTTTAACTCATACTAAACAGAATATTAATGGATATACTGCTGGGAACAATCTGCACTGGCCCCTGGACAAACAACTGCATGAACTCTCAAGCCTTGTCCACCTCTAAAATATAGGATGCTTAGAACCACATTTGATTACAAGGGTCTTTATTGAAACATCTCTTCTTTCTGCACCCAGCTACCTGCAACAAAAGCATTGGCATCACACCATAACCTAAGCACTGGCCAGTTCTTCTGACTCAGATGCCTTCAAGGGAGCAGCTCCCCAGAGGAAAGCAAGGAGGCTGTGATCTTCTCAGCATTTTCCCCGTCATATTATCCTGACAGTTTTCTTTATTTAAAAGCCAAAAATTGGGGTAGAGGGACTTAATAAAATCATACTCAAAATAGTGCATCAAGGTCACATCATCACAGGTGATCCTGTAAAAGGACAAGGTCCTGCTGGGGTAGTTCAGGTAGACGCCTATCCTACCAAACACATCCATTTTGAAGGGCATCTCTACATCACTGTGCCATGCAGAAAAACCTTTCCCATTCTGCAGGATGCTCCAGGAGAAGTTGTTCCCCAAGGGGCAGCTGTTGCTTTCTGAACCTGTCTGGTCAATGCTTCTGTACATCATGCCAAGGTAAACATCAGCCCCAGATATCTCAGCCTCAAAATAGTAGCAGCTAAATACAAACTCTTGTCAGACATCACTTGGCATCTGTGTTCAAATCGTTTGGGATGATCTGGGTACAGCTGTTCCTGTGGAGTTAGTCACTTTGTCATTGTCTCTGGCTCTGCATCACATGCTAAGGGACACAGAAAAACTAGAAAACAGTGTTTTTTAAACATAAGAGAAACCTTTTTTACTGTGAAGGTGGTCACCCATTGGAAGAGGTTGCCCAGAGAGGTTTTGGGAGGCTCCATCCTTAGAAATATTCAAACCCAACTGGCCATGGCCCTGAGCAGCCTACCCCAGTTGACTCTTCTCTGAGCAGGGGTCTGGACTCAAAACCTCCAGAGGCCCCTGCCAACCACAGCAATTCTGTGAAATGGTTTACAGGACTCATCCAGGAGCATTCTCCGTCCTGATTGCCTAACATATGAGCTTTGTATTTAAAGTCTGCACATAACCACAGAAGCATTTCTGTGACTGATGGAAGCTATAGTCAGGCTAGGCTTCAGCCATGTACAATAAAAGTAATTAACATGTGAAAAATCAAAGGCCAACTATGCAAGACACTCAAGAAAATTAATCTGAATTGATTTTTCAAGTGGATTAAGATAAGCCACATTAAACTCCTTTGTACCATTTTTAGCAGAATTAAAATAACCATGACTCAGTTTAGTTCTCCTTAAATGAATGAAAGTAAACTGAATTCCTTGTAAGAGTCTCCTACCGAGGAGTTTAATCCATAAACCTTTATTTAATTTGGATTTTCTTTCCTAAGTGTCCTTATGAGTCTAAGCCCGTCCCTGCGGCTCTCTCTGCTGTCAGTGGAAGGAGACAGACACCTCCAGAGCATGCTGCTCCACTACTGAAAGAAGCGTGTGTCCAAGACAGGTGAGATGGATTTCACTTCTGTATCTCCAGAAATCTCTTCCCAAACTTCACCTCCCCCTAAAAGGCAGGTCAGTATCAAAACCATTGAACCCAGGACTTACACTTGAGGAAATCACTCCTTGTCTTTGGTTGGGGCGCAGAAATGTGATGGTTGGGTGGTTCAGTTGTAGGCACCATTATTTTGATCAACCAGATCTCTTCAGCAATAAAAGCAAAGAAGTGATTGCTGGCCCAGCACTTACCATGGGCCATGATACCTGGGGCTCCACACCATGGGGGCAGGGGCAATGGCCCTAGGCTGTGCAGGACCAACTACTCACATTGTCTGGAGGATGAGGACCTGCCAGCCAGTGCTGCAGACGTGTCGTCCAAATGGGATTTTGTGAGCACATGCAGATGTGGGGTCTGATTCCAGTTTCAAGCTGGGCACTCCGACATCAGTCTTTCAGCACTTTGGGACACAACCTGGGGCTCAGGGTGCTCTGCACAGCATCCCATGCTACCTCCAACCCACAACCACATACAACAATGGGGGACAGAGGTCAGAAAGGACTCCCTGACTGGGATCTGCAAACAGTTCATGCAGAGCTAGACAAGAAGTGAGGGGCTGTGTATCCTGCTGTGATCAGACACACTGCTGTGCCACCTGGAGACATTCAAGCTGTTTTGCAGGGCTGCCTCGACTGCCATTTTTATGAGAAATTATTCCTGCCTGAAAACAAGAGAGAGGCCAGCTCAACATCCCAAACACACTGCAGCACTCGTGCTTGAGCCCCCATCTCTGCTGACATTTGGGGTGCAAAGCACTTTCCGAGATTGACCCCAGCCAGCACAAGCCCTTCTCTTCATCACTTCTGGCACCTGGTAGTTTTTCCTTTGCTGAGGAAATTGGACCGATATGTATAAACCAACGGAATTTATGAGGCTCAGCAACATTACCTTGTGTGGGTACAAACTCAGCCAGTTTATATATTGCCGCTCATGAGATTTCTATGAGGGACTTAAAAGGAGCCGGGATAGGGACACCGATAAAGCTCAGGCTTTCCACATACTAAATCATTATCAGCTGACTGCTACTGTTTATCATTTTAAAGAAAGACCAGGACAAAGCCAAAGGGGGTAGGCAGAAACTCCTGGTCTTTCTTGCCCTCTGCTCTAGGGTGGCATTGGAGCAAAACTCAGCATCCCTCTGGGCTGGGGAATCACTCCCCTCTCCCTTTGATCACCTCACAACCTGCTAATGCCTCATCACAACCTGTCGCTAAAGCCAGGCAAGAAACACTGCTGTCAGCTCCAAAATCGTCTTGTAATCACCAGAGTTTTCCCATTCCCTGTCAAGACGAGACCTGAAATTTTTCACCAGAAGATAAAGCAGAGTTAGCTCCCGGCCTGACCCCAATCTCAGGGGACTCACCGGAATGGTGGGTTCATGCATCTTGTCTCAAGCAAGATGAGCAGAGAGTTTGGTCTCTGTTGCTCACACTGTGAGTTCATGCCCTTTTTATCTGGCTGTTTCTCATTCTCTCTAGGTCTGACAAGAAAGTCCTTCCTGGGTTTGAAACACATTCTTAAGGAAAGTTTTATCAGGACCTCTGAAAAGTTCCAGTTTCAGCAAATCAGAAAAACTCAATAAGTTCCTGGCCCGTTGTGCTTGCTGTCACAGCAACCAGTGTAACATTGCAAAAACAAAGTGATGATCTTATCACTGAGAAAGGACAGTACAGTGGGCTCTAGCTTGGTTGACATGCAATTTTCTGGGCCTTTGCTTTTTCCACTTGGTGATAGCACAGAGCTGTTTATAAGCACGCACATGCCCTCAGGTGCAGCTTTGCAAAAGTAAGTACAAGCAGATAGCACACTCCACGATGACCCACCTGATTTGAGACAGTTTGTCCTTCAGCCTGATGTAAATGCTGGGAAAAGCCTCCACCCCAGAGCTCTTCCTGAATTCACAGCACTCCCAGCCACAAAATAAACAAAAAGATTTGCATGTTTTAGGCTATGATACTGCACGTTGGAGCATTTTGCCGGTGGGTATAGCACCCTGCAGTGGTCAGGGCAGGCACTGCTCTCCTGACTCCACATCCCTCCAGCTACTGTAACAAGACACATCTCAAACTACCCTACTTTTAAGAAGAGGCACTTGGTGTGAGCAGGCATCTTCTCCAGTTTGAGCTTATTCTCAATGAAGGCTCACTTGTGCTCTAAGTGGATCTTTATCCTGTTCATAGCCACGTTCTCGTCCTCCAGAAAGGCCACTACCTCCCTCTGGGCTGTCCCCACTGCCACAAGCGGCAGCCTAAACCCTCCCATGAGGCTTTCCACACCTGAGACAGACACCTATGGGACAGAAGTCACCCATTGTACTGTCCTTCAAGTCATCTACTGCTGCTATTGGCCCTTCTCCACCCCAGGGCACCTCCCCTGCAAACACCAGCAAGTTCAACACATTTTTGGAAATGGAAAACTCAACAGCACTTGTTCCATTGTTCTACTTGTTCTGTGTGCTACTCTGTAGTTTGAGAATTGCTTTCTTAAGAGACTTCAGCTTCCAATTGTACTCCAGGGCGCTCTGAAGAAGTTCATTCCATGAACAAACCAGAGAGCCATCACTGACCCACCTTCTTGTGGGGTCAGAAGACAAAGGAGAGGAAACTCTCTGAGCCCTGTGGTAGGTGTTGGATGCCTGGAGCTGGAGTGGAGTCCTCTCCATCAGAAAGCACCAGGTCACCATCCGGCTTGGATGACCACACCTTTTTAACAGCACTAGAACTCATTACCCTATATTGTCCAGCTTTGCTGCCTTCTGTCAAAGCCTGAGAAAGCTTTCTGCCAGCAGCAGGAAATAAAACGTTTGTTAATAAGTGAACACAGGTAATAGGAAGGAATGTAGGAATGCAATCCTGCCATCCACAATTTTAAAAAGTGCTGGAAGGGGAGTATAAAACAGCCACCCCATCCAGGCTTTCACCTGAAGGGATGGATTCAAACCCACCTTCCATCCTGAAAAGGGGAAAGGGATGGAAGAAGAACTATGAAGCAGTCAGTGCCCAGCCTCAGGGAATTGATGAGTGGTCCGGTCCTGCCAAGTGCTCTAAAGCATCTCAGGTCAGGTGCCTAAAACTAGGCAAGAGGGATCCCTGCTGAGGTAAGGTCACTGGGGTCCCTGAAGACCTGGACTCACACCTCAGACTGTTTGACCCTCATACATCAGCAGAGCCTTCCAGGCAGCCAGGGGCGGCAGGCGCAGCGCAGGATGCCCTTTGCACAGCACTGGCCACAACATCTGGTATTTGCACAGGACCAGAAGTCTTATTAAACTTTCCACGACTGCATTGGCAATGACCCCTTATTTTGGAAGCAGAGCCCTCCTCCTCTCAGGAGGAAAAAGTAAATCCATCCAGAGAAAGGACGAAGGGCATAATTTTTCAAACCTTACTGTTTTCCACTTACCTATCAAATTTGCTTCTAGGGTTACACCTAAAAATATATACTCTTCACCTATCCAGGCTGCTCACTCACTCATGACCAGGTTTCTGGTTATAGAGTTAAGTGCTCTAGCCTGTGGGTCGGCAGCTCAGTGTCCTCAGAGGTGCTGCACATCCAGCAGCTCTGCAGCTTGCTGCTCCCCAGGACAGCCTGGTGATGCTCTGGGCAGTCAAGGCAGGACGTCATCACTGCCACCTCCTTGGCCAAGCAGCAGTCACAGTAATTCTCATCCTTTTTTGCTCTCCTGAGTACTGGCTGCCTTCTCAGAGCTGTTCGAACCCAGCATGCACAGGGCAAATCTGGATGCACCATCTGCTTCGCCTTCCCCACCGATGACGTCCTTCCGGCCAGCTTTGTCCCCAGGGAAGGTGCTGCCCTCATGGCCCCATGCTGCAGGGACTGGCCCCTCCAGTCTCAGGTCTGGGGGCAGCTCTCGGGGGACAGGCATTTCCTAACCTCTCCCCAAAGCCTGGCAACCAGTGCTATAATCCTGGAGGCCAGGAAGGAAAGCAGAGCCACACCTGAGCTCCCCCAGCAATGCTGCGGCTTAACTCTTTCTGTCCTTGCTATGGCAGGGCAAGCCACCTGGAATTCCACAAGGAATCTGCCTGCTTGGCCCTCTCTCCCCTCAAGCCATCTCAGCCTTCCCACTTCCACCTCTATCACTCTCTGAGCTTCTACCTGCAGCAGCTGGAGCATTTGTCTCCTGTTTTTACCTCATACAGAAAGTAGGAAACATAAGGGAATGGCTAGAAAGTACCAAAATGGGAAAAAATAACCACCCTTTCCTATTGTTTTTTGCTGACATGATGTTTGGCTAAAGTTCATTTTGGCAAAAGTTCAGTTTTCAAGCAGCTTTTTAGCAAAGTTCATTCCAGCTTTGCAAAAAGCTGTTTTACCAGTATTCACCCGTCACCCAGCACAGCACAGCACTCACAGACAGGCCTAGTCGAATGCCCTGATGTTCTTTACCTCCAGACAGCCCTGTGCCTGGGTACGGCCTTGGCAAGTCTGAGGAAGAAGATGAGATTTTATAATCACACTTAACAGTTTTGGGGTTTTTTTGTAACCCTGGGCTGGTTGTAGCCAAAAGAGAGAAGCAGATGGTTTCAACTGCAGAAATAAATTACACTCTGCTCAGACGATGTTTTTCTGCATAAATTGTTGAGAAAAAATCTCTCTCCTTTTTTTTAGAGCCGAGTCCTTCTGTCGCCCAGGGTGGCCCAATGTGATCCCATGCAGTGATGCTTTTTGTTTCCTATCCCACACTCAAATCATCAACCCGTCCTGAGCAGGGACTTGCTGCCTAGCTGAATTTTTCCAGCAATCATTTCTTCTCTCAGAAAGCCAAAGCCAAGCAAAACTGGTTCTTCTGCAAGCTCATGCATCTAGGGAAGAGAGAAAAACATGCCGATAAGCATCTCCGATGGCTTCAGGATAAATTTATATCTGATCTTTTCCCTAAGACAAAGTATTTCAGTTATTTTCTCTCCTCAGCAATTGTACATTAAAATGAAAGTTAATGAGATGAGGATTAAATAACCTCAGGATGGGGAAATAAACCTTGACTTCTGGCAAGATTTGAGAGGTTTTTTACAAAATAAAGTCATGTGAACAGCACTGTAAACGGTTCAGCATGAGATTTCCCACAGCACTTTTCATCTTAAAGCACTTTTTATGTGCGAGGACAGAGGAGCACTTTGCCTGTCTCCATCCTGTGATGTGACACAACAGAGCCCTGAAGCCACCGGACATCCCAGAGCAGCGTTAGGAGGATTTACTGTGACTGGGTTGGAAAGAGGGACTGGCACTCTCCCACTGGGCAGGAGTGGGTGTCCCAAGTAGGTGCCGGTGTGCCCAGCCCCAGGGCACTACTGCCTGTGGGTGCCATGCTCTGTGCCAGTGGCCGTAGGGACAAGACCAGTCAGGACATGGGGCAGGTCTGAGTCACAGTCCCCTCTGTCCTCGATCATGGATTCATTAAAGTTGGAAAAGACCTCTGAGATCATCTAGTCCAACCATCAACCCAACACTACCATGCCTACTCAACCATGTCCCAAAGTGCCACATCTACACATTTTTGAACACCTCCAGGGATGGTGATTCCACACCTCCCTGGGCAGCCTATTCCAATGCTTCACCACTCTTTCAGGAAAGAAATTTTTCTTAATATCCAATCTAAACCTCCCCTGACACAACTTGAGGCCATTTTCTCTTGTCCTATCCCCAGTTACTTGGGAGAAGAGGCCAACCCCCTCCTCACTACACCCTCCTTTCAGGAAGTTGTAGAGAGCAATGAGGTCTCCCCTCAGCCTCCTCTTCTCCAGACTGAACAACCCTGGCTCCCTCAGCCACTCCTCATAAGACTTGTTCTCCAGACCCTTCACCAGCTTTGTTGCCCTTCTCTGGACATGCTCCAGCACCTCAACATCCTTCTTGTAGTGAGGGGCACAATACTGAACACCGTATTCAAGGTGCGGCCTCACCAGTGTGGAGTATAGGGGCACGATCACTTCTCTATCAATGATACTTTGGGGTGTGCAGAGTTTTCCCACCTCATCCTACAGTAACAGCCTGAGTTTGGGTCATTTTGGATGCTCAAGACTAGCCCGTTGAACACTAAAGGAGTGACAAAGTTATAACAGCCTTGCATGCCGAAAACTGGGCTCCTGTCATGACATAGGAAAAACAAAATGAAATGAAAAAATTAAAATTATCAGGGAGGGAAGTGCACAGGGGGAAATGCTGAGGTTATTCTGTGTCACCTGTCACCTCCACTGTGCCCCCAGAGAAGCCTCCTCTAGCTCATGGGTTCAGTGCAGCATTGGAAGATGGAGCCACAATTACCAACCCCATGTCTAGGGCACCATCAGCATCCTGCAGCTCCCAACACTCTTGTGTATCGAGGCAGATAACAAGAATACTACGCCAGGATATAAGTTGATATTAATAAGCATTATTCATCAGCAGACATTAAAAATTACTTAATTTAACAGAACTCACTAACCTGAGATAGCATTTGGAGACCAGACCATAAGCTCTGACCAGAAGCAGAATAAGGGGGAGAGCGACAAACCCAGGGACCTGCTGCTCCCCATTCCCCCCTCACCTCCCCATCCAGCACAGATGCACAGCACCAAACCTCCCTGCAGAGCTGCCCTCACAGAGGTGGACCCTGAAGAGAGGACGCATCTCCATGATGATGTAGCAGCTCCTTATTTCCACTGGCACATTCACCACCCATCAAAACAGGGTGTATTGAGAAGGAGGCTCGGATAATAATCCACTTCAAATTCATTCTCCTGCTTCAGTTAGGATTAATTTCTAGCACGTCTGCCTGAAAATATTAGTTGGCACCAGCCTGCAGGGTGCTCCCTCTCACCCCCACCACCTTACTGGTGGTCACCTGGGTCATTGAGACTCCCACAGATCCTGGTGCCTGTTCGGCTATGAACAGGGCAAGAAAGTCCCATTTGTCCCATATCCAAATTACCCAACCCACCCAGCGCACTGTGTTACAGGTTTTTGCACACTAGATGTCAGCAGAAGAATAAAAATAAAGTAGAGAGGTTTCTGGTCCACCAGCCTGAACCTGGCAGCAATTTCCACTGGGCCACTAAAATTCACACTTGTGCAACCTCACACCAATAAATCCATTTGCTTCAGCAATAGCCAGACTGGACAGAGGGTGGCAGGGACAAGTCACCTAGAGGAGACCCAGTGCCTCTCAGGGCACATGCACAAGTCCTGGATGGTGCAAGGTGCAAGTCCAGACTGATCCATCTGTGTCAGCAAAACCCTGAGATACTCACACATCAGCAAAACAGCATTCATTTTGCATGTACATTTTTGGTAGTGGGGGTTTGGTAGGGGGATATGCTGCTGGCCTAGGGCCCAGCTTCTCCAGTACAGCCAATTTAACCGACCAGCACTGCTCCCCTGCTTCTCTTGCAGACACCCTCTTTGAAGCTGGGGATTACACAACATGGCCTGCAGGTAGGACCTGCCCCTTGCTCCACCAGCAGAACAAACTACAGTATAAAACACCTTTCTCTACACCAGGCGAAACGGTCCCGTGCTATCAGCTTTTCTATCTTTATAGTTGTAGCAATAAAATCAGACTGCAGGCCTTGCAGCAGAGGGGATTGAATCTGCATTACGAGTGGCCCCAAGGCTTTACCTGCCCTTCCTGAGCTGGGGTGTTACCCTCTCCCAGCAGCTTTTACCCACTTTTTGGGCAGGACTGAGAGCTGAGAGGTTTGAGGTCTGTGCTGGCCTCTTTGTACCAGCGCAGGAGCATTGATCACCAAGCCCTGGGAAAACCCTGCCCTTAAAATCTGCCCTCACACCCTACAGATTCAGCTGTGTACATTCATTGCTCTCTTCTTCTTGACTTTGGGTCACCTGCCCAGTCTCAGCAGTGAGCATCTTACTGCAAACCCTGAAATATCATTGTGGGGTTCCTAAACCCAGAGGTGGGTTGCAGCCATAGGGTCCCCTTCAAGTTACTCTGGTGCTTTGAGATCCCCAATGCTTTGGAGCATTCATAATTTTCCTTCTAGACCACATTCTTACCAACAGCAGCTAAACCAGCCAAAATGGCATTGCATGTAGCATAGAGGCAGCCTTTCAAAGACAGAGCACCCCAACATCAAATTTGCTCTCCTCCTTCACCCCAAGCCACCTCCATCACTCTGGAAAACATGGGTCACTACTCGCCCCCAAATTCCTCCTCCCAGCTAATGCCCTGGAGATAGATGGGCTCTCCCACCGAAACCTCTCCCAGGCAATCCATCTCCCCTTTCCCAGGGTCTAGGATTTCAGACCCTCCCTATCCAAGCCCAAGGTGTCTCCCAGCGCACTGACCCTGCAGGACACAGTTCAAAGCCTCCAACAGGAAAAACAGGAAAAGCTACCCCGTCTCTCCCCGTTGACATAGTTTCGGTCTAGTTCATGGTGTCAAAGGAGGTATTCACCTCCGCCTCAACTCATAGGCCTTACATGTCACCTGGTCCCACTCAGCAGATGCTGGGAGGCCCCCGACGGAGGACAACCACAGGCACATTCAGGTGTGGTCCCGTGCTGGGGAGCTGCTGGCAGGTGCCGTAAATGCCTGCCGGAGCAGGTTTGGGGGCACCGACATTCTGCCCCACTCCAGGAGGCAAACTCTGTGTTTTAATTGGGATGTGCAAGGGGAAATATTTCTTCTGTCTGTGACTCAGCACACCCCAGGGAGGCACCGGAGCCCATTAAGTATCTCCCGACCGCCAAGGTAGAAGCGAGCAAACACTGCAAGTCTGTGGGGTGTGAGACGAAACCATCTGTTGGGTTTACAGCCAGGAGATGGTGACTCAGCCCACACAGGGCAGTGATATTTGGGAAGCATGGAGCCTCAGTGTCTGCAGCTCTGGGATGGCCTCCAGCACCATTGTGTTGGTGAGGCCACAGAAGCATGGGGAGCGCAGGCACTTGGGCACATCCCTGGCACATATGTGGAGAGCATGGTCTGACCACCACCAGCTTCTGCCTCTGGTGAGGGACAAGAAGGAACCCAAATCCAGGATCCTCTATTCTGCTCCATGCAGCATGCAAGTTACCATGCTGCAGTTAGGCAGAAGTTTGGAAACTCCTGTGAGAGGTCTGTCACCATCCAGAGCACCACGTCCCATCTCCACCCATGTTTCACCTCCCTGCTTCCTCACTGTCAGCAGTTACCATCTATTAATCTCTCCCTGGTGCAGCCCTGGCCTCAGGCCAAGAGGTGGGGAGCAGATTTCCATGACATAGAGAAGGCTGCATTTCCCGTTGAGCAGGTTTGTGGGTCTGCTCATCCTCAGGGCATTAGCTGGTGTACCCAGGATGGAGCAGGGCAGCATCCAGGGAGGGGACCTGGCCCATCTGTCATCGCTGGGTCATGTGGAAGGGTGACACATTGGCTGAATTGGGACCAGGAAAAATGTACAGAGGGCACAGGTCTGAGCAGCCCCATGAGCGTGGGGTCAGCACAGCATCCTGGCCAACACCATGCCTCTGGTGATGGCATCCCATTAAAAGGTGATGGGATCAGTGATGAACCACTGATCCCCTGGAGATCAGGAGTCTTGCCACCCCCATCAGGGACACAGGGGATGAGTGACATCCCCCCAGGACCCCACCACGCCACAGGCACCACGAACCAAAGCCTTAGCCTCCACAGGCTGCGGTAAACGCCTTACTAACACCCTTGCTGAGATCCCAGCCCCAATTCCAATCCCTCACCTACTGATTTCCTCCAGCTGCTTCACATATGATTTACATGAAGCATTTCAGATCTGAACAGTGTGGGCCTGGTTTGCACTGATGAGCGGGAGACACATGGGAGCGGGTGCAAGGCAGCCCATCTGCAGAGCAGGACCAGCAGTGCTGCCTTTGAAGAACCTCACTCTGACTTTTGGCTTCTCAAAAACACAACCACAGAAAAGAATTTTTCTCTCCAGGCCTCATCTGGCAGGGTCCTCTCTCTGACGTCTCAACTTCCAGCATAAAAGCAAGAAATTCTTCCAGTTCTAACACTGTAACTCCCAGGGACAGATGCAGCATAATGTGGGCGCATGCAAAGGTCCTCTCTGACTCTGTCTGCCACTGCCTATCTCTCCAGATGGCAGCAATCCCGCCTTCTGAACACTCCAGATGCTTTCTTGACTGCAGTTGCAGAGGATGCTCCAGCTCTCCCTTACCTTTTGCATCTGCCAGCTCTTTCCCACATCTCCTTCCCATTCCTTACACTGCCATTTGCTGGGTCTGTCGCCAAGTCCATCACCATCCCACATGGATGGAGATTACCTGTAGGTCACAGACGTCCTATTGTTGGCCTCATGCTCAGCCTCCGTGTCTGAGTGCATGCTGTCTCAGCACTCAACAGCATCTGTCCTTCAGAAACCACTTCCACAGAGCGTATCCACCTGGGACTTTGTGGCATTTGCCATACATTGACACAGGCCAGTGTGTCCTCAATATTTGCAGGTCAGTTGATCTGCCAGATGCACCGGCTTCATGACCAGACTGTAATGGTGCCCAAGTCATGCCCAGACCGACAAGGCGACTGTCCAAGGATGCTCTCAGAATCTGAGTGTCTGAGGCAGCTGGTATTTCCCTCCCAGATGTCGGTAGCCAGCCCACCCAATGCACTGGAGATATTTCTGGTGGGACATAGAGTGGTGGTACATCTCTGAGGCCTAATTCAGAGCAATGCTACAAAAATACATTGTTTTAGACCAACTCGAACACCCTCTTTAGATCAAAGCAACTGTGAACAAACTGGGGACAGCAGGAACATGTTGGTCCCACTCTAGGATCATGCAGGGGTGATCAGAAGAGGGTCCTGCAGCCCTTCCAC
>VZTL01061500.1:0-16148 GCA_013400535.1 Scopus umbretta
TGTTGCAAGAGACGCAACACACGGGGAAAGGTCCATCACATGTACTGCCATGGCTGTTGTCTCTACAGACCCTCTGAGCAGCGAGACTCAACCCTTCATGCCCATGAAGGTACTGGCTGTGCTGAGCTCAAAGCACCTGCACCTCAAGGCATTTGAGGGGGACCAGGAGGTTATGGTGCATATGTTCTGCAGTGACTAAAGTATCTGGAATTAGGCAGAAGGTGTGATTTATGCCACACAATCTATAGCATAAATAAAAGCCTCTGACATATTCTAATTGGGGTTCTGGGAGCATCTCAGCAGTTCTGAGCCAGTTCTGCAATTTTGTGTAAATGTCTCATCAAAGTGTTAATGTATTCTAATTATTAACAGAGCACTGGCTGCCTCATGAACCTGTAATATTTTGTGGCATGTGATATTACAATGAAAATGTATGAATAACTATTTTTCATTTAAATTACTAGCTATATGATCAATTTTTTGCAGTATTATGAGGTTTGGGGTAAATACTCCATAAATATGTAAATAACTTGTGATGTTGTTTCATTAGGTAATTGCAGGAAGATGCAGCTTGTGATACAGACGAGCCAGGAGTGGATGCACCCTGAGACTCTTTTTCATTTGAGCATGTGGCTGTGGCTAGCTGGCTCTTGCATTTGCTCCCCAGTGTCTGGGGTCCTACTCTTGGAGGACACCTGAGACACTTTCTCCTGTGCTGCACCTTTTGCACCCATTTTTCCCCACCTGGTGCCTGCATGTGCTCTTGCTGTGTCACCTTGATGGCAGAGCATGCTGCCTGGTGCAGGACCCCAAGAAGGCTGTGGGATGGGGATGCCCCCCAGTGACACTGTGCCCATGGTGGGACACAGTCTGTGGTACAGCCCAGGCGAAACTCCTGCACAGCCCTGTGCAACTGCATGCACTCACTCTGTGTCCTTGGCAAGAAGGCAAGGGCTTGGCAGTTCTTAATTACTGCAAATGAGCAGGCCAGGGGCTCATTGTGCGAGTCACTGTGTTTGTGTGGCTGATTGCTTCATAATTGTTCCTGGCAGGTGAAGTGGGGCCCTGTTGTATTGTTGTCATGGCTGCAGCACCAACTGGCACTGGGCATCTGGGGAGTTCATCAGGGCAGTGATCCTGGAGGACTGGAGGGTCACTGGATCCAGTCCTGCTGCTTTTGTGGGATGAAATCTTCTGAACAAATTCTTGCTCTTTCCTCAATGCAGCCTGGGGTCTGCTCTGGGCTTCTGCTGGCAGGCTGACCCTGGGGTTGACTGCTCCCACTCAGAGGAGACCCACCAAGCCCAAAGGGAAGCTGTGAGCAGAAACTCAAATATTTTTCACATCAGCCAAAAATTAAGGTATTTGACCTGAAAAAAACCCTATTAATTTGTTTTTGTTTTTTTCCTTTATTTATTTTCTTAAATTATTTTTGACTTTTACCTAGTTCAAAATAAGGCAGAACTGGTAAATGAGGAAGCAGGTGTGAAGTTTCAAAAGCTCCTATTTCCATAATTTTTTTTCCAGCTGGGTTTAACCCTGAAATCCTTCCTCATCATGTTGTGCCTGGCTCTGCAAGGGTCAGTCCGGCCCTTCACAGGTGTGGGGTCTATGCAGATATACAGAATTAGGTGCTGGGCCAGTGAGCCTGGACATCAGCCATACTCTATGTGACTCCTGCTGACATTTCCGTGGGGATAATGCAGTGCCTGGGGCTGCTGAGGTGCAGGGAGGAGCAGAGGGACAGGACAGGACATGCTGACCCCCAACTGAGTCCCTTCTGCCATCACTTGAATGAGGATCCTCTTCTCTGCAGATGGCCCTGACCCCTCCCTCATCTCTGTGGTCCACCACTAGTTCTCCCTGGCCTGAGCAGATGGTCTCTGGGGCATGCATGCAGGGTGCCCTGGAGTAGGATGCCCCAGTCTTGTCTTGCTCTTGCCTGGGGAACATAAGCATAGCCAAAACAGGTCTGGTGGAGGGCAGGGAAGCCTGGTCAGTGGTTCATGGGATGTCCTTCTCCAACACCTGGAGAGGGAAACTGCCCTTGTGCGGTCCCGTGGGAGGAGGTGAAATGTACTGTTCTGAGTCAATTTTTACAGTGGAAATACTGGAGGAACTTGAGACTTAATTAAAACATGAAGGAGAACAGAGTGTGTCTGCACCAGGGTGAGGTGAAAACAGTAGCACTCTTATTAGGAAAATGATATTTCTGGAAGAAAACTGCATGAGTGCAATCTCCCAGAGGGTTTGGGTTCAGTGTGGGAGTGGTGAGAGAAGAGTTCCCAGAGTGAAGATGGGCCAGAGTGGTGAAGGGGGAATTGTGAGAGCCACGGCAGCAGCCTGCCCATCATCACCAGTGTAGTTCTGTGTACACTGAGCTGCCTTCATAGAATAATAGAATCATTTAGGTTGGGAAAGACCCTTAAGATCATCGAGTCCAACCATAAACCTAACACTGCCAAGTCCGCCACTAAACCATGTCCCTAAGCACCACGTCTACACAGCACACATCATCCTCAAACTCTTAATCACCATGTGGGCTGAAATGGCCCTGGTACTTGCTACCAGCTCTGCCGTGCCTGGGTAAGAGCATTCCCTGGAGTAGGAGATGTACAGGGTCCACTTGAAGCCCATGTTCAGTCTCACATGCTCCACAGCCTCTGCCATGACCTTTTCCTTCCCGGTCACCAAGATATAGAGGAGGATGGGACTCTTCAGCTCCCAGAAGCAGTGGTTAGGGAGATCCTGCACTCATGATCAGGGCCTGTCACTCACAGCGTTGTACCTTTCCATGCACACATGTGGGCATGGCAGCTGGAGGACTTTACGGTACTGCCTGCTCTGCTGAAGGTCCCAACAGATGTTGTTGCAGGGTCATCTCATCCCCTTGCAGCTTGCTGCTGTGGCCTCTTTCCTGCCTCCAAGACCTGGGGTGTACCCAGGGTCTGGTTCCCCATACTGTGCTCTCTGAGCAAGGGTGCCAGGATGCTCTCTGCTCCCCTCGCACCTCCCTGTGCCTAGGCATGGTGCCCTCACCACACTTCTGCTACATCCCCTCCTTTAGAAAGATGGTCACTTTGAGACAGACACTGTCCCCTCTTTCATGAGTCATCCCCAGGCTCTTGTTTGCACTAGTAAGAGGTGCCCAAGGCATGCTGGCTGGGGCTGATGAGCTCCCTGTCCTTCAGAGGGGAAGGGGCCACAGGAAAGAAGCAGTATCGCTCTGTGTCCCTGTGCGTCTGGCAGTCTGTCCTCATGCTCTCACTATGGGTGGAAATAAGGACAGTGGCATGAACTGTGCTGGGGAATTGCAAAGCCATCAGCATTTGTGGCTGCCTGCAGAGCTGCTGGCTGAGGGTACAGTGGGATGGTTCATCTCTGAGCTGACCAGCCTGAGGCAATCAGCAGATCATCATCACCCACCATAGACGTGGATGTCACCGTGAATGCAGGAGCAGAGCTGCTGACTGTGTGTAGATCAGAGAGTCCTGGGGGATGGAAGGGAAATGCAGGCAGGACCCCTCACCTCTGCCAGCCCACAGTCCCTGGGATGAACTTGCAAAGCAAGTTACATCTATCTGCCAGTGTCCTGGGACCAGCAAGCAGCTGTGTTTGCAGGGAAGAAGTGGAGCAGGGGCTGTGCTGGGGGATGCTCTGCCTGCAGCAAGGCTAGTAGGGCTGCAGGTACCACTGGCAGCAGGGGTACCTGCACAGGGAGCAAAACTGACTCCCACCACGTGCACTCATCACTCCTGGCAAATTAGGAGGGAAGGACTCTGCACTGATTAATTATTTAGATTAGAACAAGCCAAAGGAGTTTAAAATATGCCTTGAAAATGGTGACCTGATGAGTATACTGGGGTGGGGAGGCAGCGCTCTCACCAGGGCCCCCTCTGGTCTGGGTGGCCCGCAGCTGTGGTCTGCTCAAGTGTGGCCTCCTTGGGGGACGAGGAGGCTGAGGGGGAAGCAAACCCACCGCCACAGCCTTTCCTTCTCTCACTGGGAGAAGCAAAGCCAGAACTGTTTTTCCTTTTTCTCTGCCTGAGCTCTGTGGGCGGCTCTGAGTGTGACTGGAAATGCAATGGAGCTGGCAGAGGGAATCCCACCATCGCATGGCATGGCCTCAAGAGAAGGAATATTTGATGAAGCTGAGTCCTGTGAAGAGAGAGCAGAGGCTGTTACCATCACAGATACTTCAGCACAGACGCCACAGAAGAAAGAAGTCGGGCTTTGTAAAGAGCCTTTGTATTATCTCCTGCCTCTCCAGTTTCACTGAAGTGAAAATGAAGCAATTTTTTTAAGACTGAGGAAAAAAAAAAAGAAAGGAAGGACAGCAACTTTTTCTTTCTGCTGAAAGCACGGCACTGTGCTTTAACTCTTCCCTGAGCTCATCTGCCAAAGGCAGGCTCCTTGTAGGCTCTCTAGGCTTCAGTGCAAAATGTATTTTCCCTAGCAGACCCTGATGAGCCACTTCTTTTACAAGATATATCTTCTGGGCTGGTGGAGGGGAGGTCTGCCCAGTCTGGGTAGAATTAGCATGAAGTGACTGCAGATGAAAGTCACCAAGTGCCATCGATCACATACTCTCTGCAGGGCCAGGAAAGACCAGCTGGCTGTTCTCCAGCCTGACCCACCACATTTTGCCAGGTGGCACCCTCCTTCCCTTAATTATTGTCATTATTATTACTAGCTTTCTCCAGACGTGACTGGGTCCAAAATCTCTGCAGTGCCAAGAGCTCAGTTCCTCTCGGTATTGAGAGCTTTCCAAGTTTGAGCCAATGCTTTTGTTCCCCTTGCAAGAATTACAGATGAAGGAAGCGCTCCATTCCCTCCTTTGTTTTACTTCTTCTAGAGCAGGACAGCTCCAGCTTTGTGTAAGGCAGGGAAGAGCAGGAGGAGGGGAAGCAAGCCAGCTGCATGTCACATTGTGGACATCTGGATGTGCCTCCACGCTCCTGCCTCCTTTTCCCAAGGAACTGCCTGAACGAATGGCTCATGATCTGCCCTGTTACCCTTGAAAAATCTGCCAATCATCACTTTAAACACTTGCACCTGCACTTTGACAGCTGAAAAACCCCCCCAACAAACTTTGGTTTTTACCTGTATTTGCTAGCAGGAACCACAGGAGGGACCTGATGTGGTTCCCTGATGTGCTGGGTAACGAAAACCACTAAAAAGCCTGCTGGCCCATCCTGGACTGTTTGTGCTGGGGAAGCCCGCACGCACTGGGAGCAATGCACTCCTGCTCATCCCCTACATGTTTAGGTAGTAATGCTACCTGGAGCTGGCACCTTATCCCTCCTCTTTCAGGCTTGCCTGGTCAGACTGGGGTAAGGATTTTGTCCTTAACTGCTAGTAGCTGGGATACGGCTAAAACTCTGGTATGGCAAGAAGGTGAGGTGCAACTGCCTAAATCGTAACACTCTGACCTGAAAATAACACAGGACACCCCAGGGTTGCTACAATTCATAGGGCCATGAGATTGAAGGATATTTGTAAAGGGTGCAGGATGTTTGAGAAAAAAATCTCTGAAGTCCCATAAACTTCATGCATTTCTACATAACTCTCCCCTCACCTGAGGTGAAGCTGATGTGTGCGAGGAGCAGAAATGTATGGCTGGACTTGTCCTCACCTATGTGGACAGCCTGCAGCACATAGCAGGGAGCAGTGAGAACAGTCTGCAGCAGCCCACAGAATGCAAATTGCTCATAAAAATCACGTTAAAACTTTCTAGACAGCAAACACCTCGCCAGAATGCAGGAGGGCCTGTGAACCAGCTGAGAAGGCTGCACTAGGTGAGCTGGTCATGCCCATTTTCCTCCCCAGCTTGCCATTTTCTATGCCTATAGCTTTCAAGAGGTCTTCAGAGAAACCAGGGTGTGGATGCCAGAGCTCCCATCCCTACCCACACACATCTGAATCTTAGACTCTTCTATATCATAAAAATAATAAGCATGTAAATTAAATTGTCCTGAAGGCATTTGGCAGAATGCTAATAGGGAACTGGCTGGCAGGGAACCATCCTCCTTGCCAACTTATCAGCAACAGAGATGAACTGAAATTAACTGTTTTCAAACACCTTCCGGGCAGGCAGAGGGGACAAGGTCACCTGGACCTTTGGGAGCTTTGAGGGATGTGGTTCCTCCTCCCAGTTACTGCAGTGCTTCTCAGTGTAGCTGTGCTCCCGCTGCTATGTGCCAACCACTCAGCCAAGACCAACAGTAATTATGGAGGGATGGATGTGACTCCATAACTGATGCTGCAGGAATAATTTTGTGGTAACCTCTACTTCCAGTTCCTGCCCATCTCTCTCCGTATCTCTCTATCTCTAGATGTCCTGTTGCGCTCAAATATCTTGCCCTCAGTCTTCCCCCAGCAGAAAATTTTGAAAAGTTCTGCAAAAGAACCTGTCCAGCAGGTTTTGGCTTTGTAACAGTAAACAAATGGACAGTCTCTGTTTTTCACAGAAGATTGCAGCCTTCTGTTGTGACAGATAATTCAAAGGCTGCTCCACTTTGGGACTCTCAGTCTGCCATGCACTTAGCCTTCAAATGGGACAAGAGCCACTGCCAAGTTTGAAGAAAGTCATGTCATAAAAACAGAGTTATGAACCTTTAAGCATGGGGCACTGAGCATGCTCTACAGTGCACTTTCCTGTTATGCTTCTTTTTTATCCTTATTGTAGTCCTTTTCATGGGTTAGCAGCTTAACCATAGGGCCACAAGGATAAAAGAGCTGCTAGAGATCTCTGCTTAACCAGAAATTATAACAGTCCTCCCAGAGGAATTTCCTTCAGCAGAACGGATGAAAGGTTTGCCTGGCAATTCCCTAAAACCAAGTTCCCATCATGCTGACAGATGAAGAGTAACTCATGGTTTTGGTCAGGGATACACATGTGGTTCTTGTTATAGCTGAACCCAGCCAGATCCCAGGTGATGGCTCAGAAGCAACACAATTGACTTTGCTCTGTGAAGTATGGCTGTAGAGCAAATACATGCTCATGTTCCCTGAGCGCAACATGCGCAGAGGAGGATCCTGGGAACTGTAAAGTGAGGCACTTAGATTTGGGGAAAGCCAGAATCGAGGTTGTGCAGGAAACATATGATACATAAAATAACTCCAAATAAGCTGCAATCAAAAAACAAGGTGTTGAAACTGCTCCAGGCTTAGCAGGCTGCGGATAGTCTCAGAGATCCCTCCAAGAGAGGAGACTCATCAATATGTTGTCTTAGCATTGATCCTCATTTTTCCTTTATTTGCAGCTGAAATCTCCCCTTTACTAATGGTCTGCAACCTGTCCCCAGGTGAAGTCTGGGAACAATGATCCTCTGTGTCACCCCCACTCCTCACCAGGGCAGAGCTGGTGTTCCTTCTGCAGGAGGAGCTTCCATTAATAAAGAATAGCTAGAACAGTGATTGCTGACCCTAAATGCTGTGTTCAAGAGCAAGACAGAGAGCGTGCTTATATCTCTTTCCTTGGCCTTAGGCAGGAGCCTACTCTGAAGCATAGGAGAGCTGTCCCCTCCCTGCTGTAGTGATCAGCAAAGGGTGCACCAAAGAGCTGCCTTTGAATGCAGCTGTTGTCTGAAAGGGAGATCTACCCCCCCAACACATTTCTGGGACAGCTCTGAGCATGGGATGCTGACGCAATGTTTTATTAACCAGCTGCCAGGCAGAGGGTTGGTCCACGTGGCATGTGGGTGCACTGCGGAGATTAAGTCAAGTGTGATGCAGATTTAAGATGCTAACAACAATGAGGCAAAGACACCACTCACTCCTTGGCCAGGCCGGGCACTCCCTGCATAAGCAAGCCACTCTCTGAGTCATCTCCCCTCTCCCCAGGTCCCTGGTGATGACAGCCATACCTCTACCCTCTTTTCCCCATGTCCCACCTCTGACCAGTCTAGAAACAGGTCCCAGAGTGGGATACAAGCCATACAGATGTGCTGCAACCAGTAGCTGTGCTGTCAAGCTGGGGCAGACTGTCAAAATATCCTTGTTACGCAGCTCCCGTTTCCTGTAGTCACCCATTCCCCACCATGTGCCCCAGCACATGCAGAGTGAAGAGACTGGACAAGCCAGCCCAGAGCATCCCCTACACAGCTCTGTGTGGATGAGAAAGAGTTAAAGACAGAGTTAGCAGAGTTGAAGACTTGGTGAAGATTTGTCCTCAGGGCTCATCTGAAAACCTGGGATCTGCACTCTGGTCCATTGCCCAACTAAGCTGGCATTACCCCCACAGGCTTTGCTCTTTGTCATTTGGTTCCCAGGATCATTTGTTTTACTGCAATTCACAGCAAAAGAATCAGCACCTCCAGCACCAAGTTGCTGCTTGTGTGGGGAAAGCTAGGTACATTACTATGGAAGCTGACATTGAGTGATAAGATGTGAGGTGAATATTGAACTATTAAAAAATCCCTGCTTTCATTGTGGTTGTGCAAAAAAAAGAGGAGCAACAGGAATCATGGACAGCCATGTCAGCAGGTCAGCCTTTCTGTGAGCATCACAGGGTAACATCCCATTCCCAGACCTCATTGCCAGGCCCAGTATTTGGTATCAGTGAGACCTGAGCACTTCTCTAGGGTTAAGCACAGGCTGAAGCACTGTGCTGAGCGGGGACATACAGGAGGGAAACTCAGATCCTGCAGTGTTATATCACAGACACTGTGCACTTTTTGTGGACATGCACAGGCTCGTGTTTTTTGTGCCTCTGTTGCATGCCAGGACTGACAAAACTGCTCTCATGACAAGGATGCTCTCTGACAACCTTCAGTAATCCTGAGGAAGTGTGGGAAGTCTTATCTGCAGAGACTGATAAGGATTTAAAATTAAACTGCAACATAAAATTCTACTGAGACCTGCCACATGAGTGGTATTCTATCATGGCATTTTTCTGTCAAATACATTGCTATTGTTAATATCAATCACGTCAATGAATACAAGTTTTATATATATTTATGCAAAATTTCAGTTTCTGCTTTCATTTGCTTGGGCATTAGAAGTTGCATTACTCACATTTCCAATAGCAGCCTTGCTTTTTCTTGTGGGTGAACTATCAATAGTTTGATATATTTTTATGTGGCTCACTTTCTCAGCAAAAATATTTGTAAAACTTCATTTGCATATCCTATCCACTTCAGTATGGTACAGTCATAAACTAGCATGGAGAGGATAAACTCAACGCGATCCTGCACTGGCAAGCACATGGATGCAAACAACTGCCTTAGGTCAGGAAGAGGACAGCAACAATGGAGCAGAAGGAGAAAGAGTAAAAAAAAGGAAAGTGAGGACTTCAAAAGAGCAAACCCAAGTGGAGTAGGAATAATGATAAACAGCTACTCTAAGCCTTGCTTTGTTACAGAAGGACCTTACCTTGTTCCTCCCCACAGCTCCTGGAAGGACCAGCTCACCAGCAACTTACATCTCCTACTATACCACTGATTGTGAGGCCAAAGGCAGCAAACAGCCAGGGACTGGTGCAGACCTTTTGAGCATGCTGCCCAATACAAGAGTCCTGGAGGCAGTGAGGAGCCTCCAAAACTTGGTCTGCAGTCCTCTAGTTGTAGGCAGTTATCACAGAGAAACCTCAGTGCCCTGCAGGGTCTGGCTGGCCATTGCATCCTTACCCATGGCAGAAGTCCTTTCTTCGCTAGTGACCTTCTCTTGTGCAAGTAGAAGTTATTATAATTTTTATTATTTATCACTATTACTATTTTTACTGTTTGTTGGTTGGATTTCAGAGCCTTGGAATTGGGCTTGTTCTGTGGTCTCAGTGGAAGATAGACATCTAAATGTTTTGTGTGTCTCTCCTTGGTGCCTGCCCAAGGATGGCACAGGTTCCCCTAGGACTGAGTGATCTGTCAAGAGGGTGAATTCTGCTAAGTGCCCCAGAGGCTGCTGTATGTCAAATATGCCTCCTTGTCCTCCTGAAACAGCTTGGCTGTGGTCTGAGCTCCAGGAGGGGTAGGAGAGAAAGACCTGTTCGATCCCTAGGAGCTGCAGTTCATACCTATTCATTAGCAAGTTTCTTAACAGAATAGTGATCATGGTTTTAGTATGATTAGTCAGACATGCAGATACATTTGTTAACTGCTTTTACAGTAACTCCAAGCAGAGCACAGGCCATATTAAATATTCCAGGACTGGTGTAAGGAGATGATAATTAAGCAATAATATGCAACAAGGGCTGTCAAAGGGTGGGAGCAGAGTGCAGCAAGGCAGATGCTGCCAGGAGGCAAGTCTGGGCAAGGGAGAAGGATTTTCTTTCTCAGCAGCCTTTATTTCATTAATTTGAGTAGGATGGTTAATGACCAGGCAAAACCAAGCCATGTGTTTATACAATTACCAGCTCCACCTCACCTGCTGATCCATGTAGGAGAAACATGAAGACCATAAGGTAGCAAACTATGAGGAAATCCAGGTAGACTCGTGGAATGCAAAGCTGCTGACCGGACTGGGTTGTCTGCAGGCCTGGGTGCAGGGGAGAGTTTGTTGCACCTGGGCTGGGGAGGCTGCAGTACTGTGATTTGCTACATTTGGTGCTCTTTGTCCTCAGGTTAGGTCTTACCACCTGGCTGCATCATGGTGCACATTGTTCACATAGGCCTGGCTGACCAAGCGGATGGACCTCTTCTTTTATGTCTCCATCCTTGGCATTACTTGGCACCTTGCAAATTTTGCATCCAGCACAGGCAAACCTCTATCTCATCATCTCATGTCCCTGTGGTTCCAGGGTTTAGAGCTGGCCTTTGCAAAAATCCCTTCATCACACTCTTGTTTGAAGAGAATTCCCTGCTTGTTTTGAGATCTGCCATTTTCATCCAACACTCAGCGTATTTACACATGGGCTTTACCAGCATTGGATTGAACGGGTTTTAATCCAAAACTGTAAAGCCTGATTGTGCCTGGGCACTTTATCCTATCAACCACATGTGTGCTCTCCTCTGCAAATGAGAACAGATTTATTGGGCAAGGGCTGCTTTCCATAAAACCATGTTGACTGGACTTGATAATATTCCTAGCCTTTAATTCTTTATTAATTCAATCCTGTATTAGCTTTGTTGTTTCTCTGCCAAGGACTGGTATCTCTGGAGAATGTTACCCTGCAAATTCAGCCTTGACACATTAATTTATACTAAGCAATCCTCTGTTTTTCTTCAGTCTCCCAATGACATATTGGATTTGACCCTCTTTTTCCCTTTTTGTCAGCATTCAAGGGTATAACTGTTCTTACGTCATTGCTGGAGTGTGTAACCAATGTTTCCTGAGCACCTACCTCTCTTGGGTGATGGTCAACTTTCTCTTGATGTATGGACTGTAGATATACTACTGAATCTCAGTTTCCCTTGTGGGATATTAAAGAGAATTAGCAATACACTGTGTGTTTTCAACTGCTGATGATATCTAAAGCAAGTGTTCATGGCACAGCCATGAGAAGCTGCCACTCTCCTCATCTTGCTCTCTAAAGCAGGTGTGTGCCTGGCTGGTTGTGTGGGATCATAGCATTGCCTGCACTTCTCTGGGACCAGCTCCTTCCCTGCTACCTAGCCTCCATCCCCTCCCAGAATTGCTGCCCTTGAGATATTTTACATATCCTCTTTCCAGATTCCCTATCTTCTTATCACTATGTTTTTTGTTATATTAGCGCAACAGGGTTTTTTCTTCCATTTTAATCTTCCTGGACATTTGTTCTGTTCCTGCAGTCTCTCTCCATGTTATAGCTTTCACAACATTTTTTTTTTACCTTTGGCAAGTCTGTCCTTGCAGGTACTTAAGAAGCCCAGATGAGACTTTGGGCCACCCAAGCACTCTTGCTGGCAGTGCTGATCCTGGTGGTGAGCTGGGCTAAGCAATTGAAGATGATCCTCATGGCACTGTAATTACGTTGTGAAGACACTTGAAAGTTTCTGTTGTTAAATATTTAATGCTGAAGGAGGAATAAGACTCTGAATGTGAATTTTATGATGGATGTCTTGCTCGCCTGTGGATGTGCTGAGAGCTTCCACTCACATTCCAGACACAACGACCATGAATATTCATTCTGCTCCCTCTAGGGTTTGTCTCCTTTGTGAGGCTGCCAGGAACTACACACTGAGAGCTCAGATAAGCAAGGAGCCTAGTGGGGCATTTAGAGGGACAGTGGATGTGCTGAGAGTATCTGTCAGATGGGGATGATGATCTTAATTGAGAACACCTTGTTTCAGCTGTGTCAGCACTGCTCAGTGTGTGCCTGCAGCCCAGGGATAGCCAGTTCCTGTCATCCTTACCAACAACAGGGGAGATGGAGCTGTGCAGGTGGTGGCATGGCTGAATGAGAGCAGTAGGGTACTTTGCTCCATGCTCGGACCACACTAAAGCAAATGGCCTGTTTATAGTTGCTGCTTGGTCCTAGGGTAGCATCATCATCAACTGGTGCAGTGCTCACATGTCCTTTGGGTTTTGCAGTGAGGGGAGAGGTGCATACACTTAAAGCAGAGTTGGGAAACCCTCTGCTCATCTCTTCTGTTGGATTCCTTGGCAAAGCCATAGAAGGACAGTGACTTTGTTCCGCAGCAGCTGCAGGGACTGTGAAATCTGTTTGCATCTAATGTCTGCATGGAAGCCAAACCCTTGGTCTTATTTGCATGCTTGGGACTGGAACCCACAGTTGGTGTGAACAGCAATGACACTGCCTCAAGTACTGGTGCTGGTTCAATATGACCTGGAGAGCCCAGGGAAATGACACAGCTTTATTAATTTTATTTATGGTCCTGATTTCTGCCCCCTCTGCCATTACCTCTGCCTTCAGCTAGGGGAGAACCTAAGGGTCATTCTTGCTGTGGAGGAGATGAGAAGGAGCTTTGCAGCCTGCCAGTGCATGGGACTATGGCTCATCAGCTGTGGACTCTGGGATATTCCCAGGTCAGACTCTTTGGAGACCAGGCTCATCCTGATAAAGAGAGTAGAAATGAGGATGAGCCTTGCTGGAATGGACCTGAAACAAAACTCTCAAACTGTCATGCTCATATTATGTCCCTGGTTGCTACAATGAAGTGGAGAGGGGTCATTCTCATCTTTGAAAGTTAGGAATGATGGCCACTCTTTAAAAGGGCCGTTGCTGCCATTGGCTGCTCCCCTTGGGAGAGCACCAGTGGAGCACGTGTCCACTGCTTCCTCTGAGATCAGTGGAGAGAAAGGCAAATTTTTTAAATTAAAAATTCTGTACAGAGGAGGAATTTGCTGGTTTTCTGATCATTGAGATAAAAAATCACCAGAAAGCTTTAAGAAACCATGTTTCTCCACTCAGCTTATGATTTTCTTGATTTTTTTCCTTTGCAGTGACAGCATTTCAAGGGAACTGTATGTTTCCTACTGCCAGTTATTTTTCTTCCAAAATCTTAGTTTTTTCACCAAGAAAAGGTTTTGATAGCAAAGTCATCACCCTTCATTTATCACAGCCACCAGCCTGTCCTAGCTGGGATGCCAGCTTTGACAGCTAGCTTTGACTGATACTGCCACCAGTGTTTCACAAGTGTGTATGCAGGTGAATGCATATCTGGGGTAGAAAAGACATGGTATGCAACAGAGCACAGCTATACTGACTTCTAAGCAGTCTTGCCCTTCGCTGTTCTTGATCAACATATTAAATCCCCCAATGCTCACACGCACACACTGCACTGACAACCAAATGCAGATACCTGGGGGTTAACCCAGGTGGGTGGCTGGTTGGTCCTCCGGGTCAGCACTTGCAGAGATAAAGGAACAGAAAAAGAAATAAAGGGGTTTATCTTCCTCCTGGCCCAGCAGGTATCTGGAAACCCTGCCGTCACACCATCTGTCATCTCCTTGGGAGGCCAGCTCTGCAGCATGCTGGCGTGTGCTTCGGTTCTGCATCAGCTGGAGGAAGCACTGTGCCTTTGGGCTCCACCTCCCCTCTTCTTCCTGATGCTTCATCTTTAGAAATACTCCTAATGTGGCTCTGTGAACTCCTGTATGCTGTAGTCACTGAACAGCCCCGATACCCCTCCTGCAATCTCTACAAGTAGGGGGGCTCCCAAGTCCCACCACGAAAATGCAGCACTGGTTTCCTCAAGCCCGGACCCAGCAAGTAGGCAGCTTTCCTCCAGGCTGTGAGTTCTCCCTGTACCAGCTCTTCAGACTGTGTCATCTCCAGGCTTGGCTTACATCCCAAAAAACACGCCGCATTGAAAAAGGGTTGGGACCTGTCTCCTGCCTTTTGACCAGAGCCCTGCTTGGCTGTGTGCAATGTCAGGCTGCGTACACACAGCCTGCAGGAAGAGAAGAGAACAGGCACCTTCTCATGCTGATAGACTTCCAGAGCTGATGAAAGGACATAAAGAGCACCATTGACCTGAATGAGACAGAAGAATGAAAGTTTCTGAGCACAGAGAATGTTAAAGCCAGTAAGCAAAGGTCTAGTGACCTTACAGGACACAGTGTGGCTGTGGCAGGTGGTGGGAATTGTGTTTTCAGCAATAGGATTTACTTTCCTTTCCTTCAGCAGTCACAGCACTGACCTAGCTGGGGAATGCATGTGCTGCTATGGCTGGGGCTTTTTGCACCTAGTACAAAGCAGCTTGTGGAGCTGCCCAAAAAGTGGAGAGCTTTAGGAGCCTGCTCTGTGTGCATAGAGGGGCTGCCTCCCCTGTAGCAGGGCTCCTGCACTGAGCAGAGTGGGATTTCACGTGAGGGTTACATCTGTTGCAGCAGCCATTGCCTGCAGTTCCTGGGCCCTGGGCAATGAGCGTACAGGAAGGGCATGTCTGCAGGAGTTGGCAGGATGTCTTAACACTGCGTGAAGGCAGCGAGGGGAGTTTCTGATGCCACATCCATGGCTCCTCTCCAGGAGGTCCAGCCACACCCTCACTTTGCCAGTGGTGAACGGCATGCACAGAGAGAGGGAAATCACCCTGGAGCATCTGACCACAGCAGAGCTGAGGGAACCTGCAGGCTTACAGGCAGCTTTGGACAGACAGAGATGTCTTGTGGATTGTGTGAGCTCTGGATGGTGTTGTTGGATGACTCCATCTGCAGGAGAATGCAGCAGAGGTTACACTCTGGCTCAAGTTAGTTTTGATTTATTCTTCCCAGGAACCTTTAGCACAGCAAAGCTTTTTGAGTTCCCTGCAACAAGCGCTCTTTGTTTTACTGCCTTTATAAATCACCTTAGTGTGCTGAAACGTAGGAATAGAAAATGTTAGTCTAGAATAAACAATTGCTAACCAGTGAGACAAAATAATCAATATTCATAAGATAAAACACCAGTGTAAAGTGAGCAATGTTAATAATGAGGAAGAGAAACAAATCAAGAGGTGAGGCTCCTAAAACCTTACTGCCAAAACAAATGGCGCCTAAAGGGTATGTTGCTCTGGCTGCGTAGCTTACAAAAGACCAATAGTCAATGACCCTGGATGCAGCTAGGGATTCAGGATAGCACCTTGGTTGAGTCTGATCTGTGTTAGAGGTGCAAAAGAATGAACCTGAAGTGCATTTATCTAGTAGGTTTGGGATCATGCAGGAGAGATCAAGGACATGAGATGGGAATGGGGTTAGGAATAAGCTAGGGGGATTTCAGCCTGGGAAGATGTGCCTGGTGAAACAGTGTGGGCAAGATGAACCTTATGGCTAGTGCAGTGTCATGTGAGGTGGGAGAGCAAGGGAGAGGGGCTGCAAAGTTTGGCAGCAGCATGAGTAACTCCAATGCTAGGTGGGAAGAGGGTGGAGACATATCTAGCAACTCTGTGCCACTGGCACTCAGCTCCATGGACACTGGGGGTAGGGCAGTCCCTCTGCATATTCTGGGACATGTTGCATGGCTATGAGCCCTAGTACCTCTGATGGGCACTGCTTCTGGAACCTGTCTGCCACTGAGGCACCTTCTTGCACCATGGGAAGTGACATTCTCCAGAGCCTGGGACTGGCTCTGGGCACTGCCGGGCAGCAAGACACTGGTGAACAGGGGACCTCAGGGAAGGGATTGAGCAAGGAGAACTCCTCTGTGCACAAGGGCTGCCTGGAGTAAAACCATGGCTGTCAACCAGTTAGTTGGCTGGGAATCGGGCTTGGCTAAACTTGAGCAAGCAGCCTGCAAAGAACAGGAGGTTGAGGGCTGGGTGTTTATTTATAGAATCATATCATAGAATCAT
>VZTL01061504.1:0-17147 GCA_013400535.1 Scopus umbretta
GGGGAGCTGCCCTCCCGGGGGGGGGCGCACACTGCACCTGCCCAGCCCAGGGTTCCCTGCCCGCAGTCCCTTGCCACGCGTGGGTGCCTGCTCAGCAAACCGTAGGCAGGGGATGAGCTTTCTCCTCCCTCCATGCACTTTCTGTCCACTTTTGAAAGCCAGGTAAACAACCATTTTTAAGTCCAGGGAGGAAATCAACAGGTTCTCTGGGGCTGCTGGTGTCTCTACTGGTGACATTCCCTGGGGGTAGGGAAGCAGCAGCAGCCCCAGGAGCCTTTCACATCCCATCTTGGTCTGTAGAACCACCAAGAAGCAAACCCCACCCTGATTTCGTCCCACGTATCTGCCCGAGGGTTTTGTACTGACCATGCTTTGGGTGCCGCGCGCTCTGCTTTTCTGTGATAACGGCTCCTGCAACTTGCCACGTGAATGCTCACCGCCATTCAGTCATATTAAATTGCAATAACCTTTCAAATTAAACCATGCACCTTGTTTATTAGCAGTTAAATGCTTCCCTGAGCCTCTGAGCTACGGCGGGACATAGGACGCTTGGTATACAATCCCATAATTGGATATCTATTGCTTGTTTAGTTTGCAGCCAATTAGATAGCAAACAGGTTATGGTCTGCGTACATATTAAATATGACTTTCAACACTTCCTGCAGGGATTAGTTATTATTTAATTCAGCTGCATTACAGGCTCCATGCTACGTCAGGCGGTAGGGGCCCTGGCAGCCCCCGCGCTCGGTCTGTCTGGGTCACCAGAGTTAGCAGGAAGAGGAGGAGGAGGATGGGGATGGTGCCGAGGTCTCCCTGAGCACTGGGCTGTAACCAGGTTGAGCCCCAGGTAGCCACAGGGTGAGGTGACCACAGGTCCTGGGCACGGAGGCGTGGGCAGCCATCACCCTCACTTTGCAGAGGAAAGCCACTGACCGCCCATCCCAGCCTACGCGGGAAGGCATGGAAACCGCTGGGCCAGGGGCTGGGAGAGGAGGGGCTGTGGAGAGCCCCCCACCAGAGCCAGCCCCACGGCAGGCATGCCCCGGGCTGCGTGCCCCGCACCTGCAGGAGGGGAAATGTTCTTCATTGCCAAAAATCATAGAGTGTGTTTTTCTTCTCTGTCTCTTGTACTGCTGAGCTGACTCCTCCAGGGCAAATCTTCGTACTGTCTCTCTGTTTAACATCTCAAAACCTGAAGCTGCACAGTGTTTTCCTTGCAGCTTTGAAAAGAGACAGGCATATTTTGACAAACTGAGATTATCTGAAATCATCTCTCTTAGAGTGAGCGGTTGCTGTATAGAACTTAATTATAAATTAATTAATAGCAGTAAATTTACAACCCAAGCTAGAGGAAGAAAGAGGCAGGAAAGATGATTTGAAAGTGAAGGCGGTGTGCCTGGAACATGCAAAGCCAAAATAAAAGTTGTTCTCCCAGCAAAGGCTCCCGCAGCACCCGGAGCAGCAGGTACCACTGGCGGTGCACTGTGGTGCGGTGCCCAGAGCCACCACGAGCCCTGCGGTGCCAGCCCTGACCTGCCTGGGCACATCCAGTTCCAGACAACATGGCCAGGACTCCTGGGGTCCCTCAGCTCGGGGTGCTCAGCGGTGCTGGATCACAATTGTAATTGCAACATGCATTTATGGGGCTGGAGCTCCGCTTTAGGTCAGTTCTTACCCCTGTCCCTTTGTCCCTTGCCCTCTCTGGCCGGTGCAGGCAGAGGGCAGGCAGCCAGGGCAGGATGCACCGTCGGGATGATGGGGTCTCACCTCATCCCTCCCGCCTTGCTACCGCTGGCCTCAAGACTTGGGAGAAGTGGCTGCAGTGACTGGCCTCGGAGGGCTGCAGGAATTGGGGTGGGCAAGGGTGCACGCCTGCGGGTTTCCCTGCCAGGGGAATCCACCCCGGGCACAGCAAAACACCCAAAGTGCTTGGCTGGGCAGGGAGAAGTGTCAAAATGCGTATTTGCTCCAGTTGCAGCTGCCCTGTTCATCCCATGTCCTGGGTCAGAGGAGGAGAGCCCCGTGTGCGCTGGTCCCTGTCCCCAGGGATGGCTGCAGGGTGAGGACCCTCTGACCCCTCCTAGCCCCCCCGGACCAGCGTGGCCGGACATGGTGCCACCATGACAACTTTCATTATTGGTAAACAGATTTATCAGCAAAAGCAATTTGCAGTGAAATTTAGGGAAGGGATGAAGACTTTTTAAATAAAAAGGTAAGAGGTAAAGAAACTATTTTAAGTCTTTAGCTTCTTAAAAATAGGATTAATAAAAGGAAAAAGACACACTTGGGGTGAGCTGAAAAGCAAAATCATGAAGAGGTCAGAATTTTTTCAGTTCCACAGTTGAGAGCTGTAATGCTTGTTTCAAACTGTGACAAAGAGAGAAAGGGGAATCCTGATATTTACCTTTGCTTTTCACCAGCCTCTCCCCAGCTCTGCCTGCTGTGTTTGCAAACAGATCTCAGAGGAACCCGATGTTTCCAAATGACCAAATTTTAGTTTCTGAAATATCAAATTATGGCCTCTTTAGTTCTTCCCAGCTTCAGTTCTTCTGGAGCAAGGTGCTGAGTGCCAGCCAGGTCTTACCGCTCCGGAGTCTCGTCCACCAGGCATAGAAAAACAAAAGGAGCAAATGATAATTTTGCTTCATTAGGCATCAGCCCAGAAATACGGGCATTACTTGTCCCCGCTGGGCACAGGTGGCTGTTGCTCTGGCTTCGTTGCTGGTGGGAGAAAAAACGCCCCGGCACCCAGCACACGGGATGCTGGCCACACCGCTGGCCCTGCTGGGCCTGGCACGGGTGCCCACAGAGGGCGTGCAGAAGGTTTGCAAAGGGTTGCAAACTGCCACGGCAGCGGGGTGCAGAGCCAGGGCTAGCAGTGCCACGGCTCATCGCTTCCCACGGCAGGGCAGCATGGCTGCGGGAGCCGGGTGGGAGCCGGGTGGGAGCAGTGCCGGCAGCTCCAGCACCCACCAGCCCCGAGCTTTAACTGTGAGAGGGGGAACTGTAATGCAAAATGCCAGCTGTTATTGCAGCCACGGAGAGGTCTGCCTTCATGTCTGTCCTCAGCAAACAGGGAATGAATCCTGATCAATGGTGCCACCCATGTATTTTAAAAGTGGTTGCTTTCTTGTCAAAACTTGCACAGTAGCTGTGTGGCAAAGACTTTTACTTTTGCTTACAAAACAACACTGGGATTTCTCCAGGGAGGCAATGGATTCTGAATTTGTAAAGCTGCTTTCACCAGCACTCACGCCTGAAAGAGGAGTTGAGATAAACATTTGCATTTTTATTTTGCTGCTACAGTTCTCTAATGGAGCTTTACAAGCAAAAGGATGGCCCCTTTTGTGTACCCTGGGTGTCTGTTGGTGGGCTAAGTATCAATCATTTATAAAATGTGGGATTTGGAGCCATCTTCAAACAGAGAAGTGTTTAACTTCAGGTGGGGCTGAGCTGATCAGACACTCTCCTGCCTGTGTGCGGAGCCCTGCTCCTCCCTGCAGCACAGACACGTCCCCCTGGCACCCGCTTCTCCCCTCCTGTGACCCCAAATTTCATCTCCCAGTGCATCTCTCAAAAAAATTACCTGGGGAGGGTTTGGCCCGGGAGCCCCTTGCATTGACCACCTGCCTGAATACAGGCAGAGGGCAGAAAGAGGCAGCCAAGGCAGAGGTGGGAATTGGTGGTGCCATTGGCACGTCCTCACCGTAGCAAGCGACGCGCGTGCCGGTCTGGCCCCGGGGAATCCTGTTCCTTTGCAGAAGGCTCTGGGTGCGCTGGGGAGAGGTGCCACCTTTGCACGTGGGGTGTGAGCCTGGCCCAGTCTCCCTCTGCCAGCGGGGGACCCCTGTGTGTGGGGTTTCTCCCAAAATTTTGTCTGAGCACTCCCTAAATGCTTCAGGTGATGAGCTTCCCACAGGGTGCTCCCTGCTCCAGCTGCGCTGGCAGTGCTGCCACACAGGGTGATGAAGAACACATTGCAGCCTATCATCAAGGTTTGTTGTTTTGTTTGTGGTTTTGGTTTGTTTGTTTTTTTTTTTAATTTAATTTGGATAATTTTTTTCAGAAGTCAGATGTGTTTCTGCTCAGCAGAAGCCATTTCAGAGGCAGCGGTCCTGCCCAGACCATATTCTCATCAACCCCTTAGTGGGATGGTCAGAGGATTCTCAAACAGGGGAGATCAGCAGCAGCAGCAGGCAGCTTGTGAAGGTCCAGTTCTTGTGCTCACGTTCAGATGGCCGTGCCAGGCAGTCCCTGAAAACACTGGTGAGAGTCACAAACTGCTTTTCCAACACAACAGTCAAGGCCCAGAGCTGTGAGGGGGCTTGCAGGCAAGGCAGTTTCCCACCTCCACGCTCACTGCACTGGCAGGGAAAGCCCCACACTTGGGCTGTCGGTGTTTCAGACTTGTTCCTGGTGGGCTGAGCCCTCTCCCAGGAGCAGGGACAGGGCAGGGGTGCCTATCAGGTCCCCGACCCCGCGCTGCTCCATCACCCTTGGGGAGAGCCAGGGCGCCGGGCTCCAGCTCCAGCTGCGTGCAGCTGGGCAGGGCTGGTGGCCGAGCCCCGGCCCCAGTGGATAATGTGAGCTTGGGGGGTGATTCAGGGAAAGCAGCAAATCCTTCTAACACCAGATGTTTTCTGCAAAAGCGCTTTTACATCCACATCAAAACATCCCACGGGGACTTTCTCATCTTGATGAATTTTTCAATGAAATAATCCAAGATCAAAACTGATCCGTTTTGACTTTCTTCACTCTCTTAAACATTTCAAAGATAGTAATGAATTATGGTGCATTCCTTTTTTTCTTCTGTTTTATTATAATATTTTAACAGCTGTCAGATTGTGTCATTCTAATAAGGTTGTTTCAGTGTTTATGAATTGGAACGTTTCTCCAGAATTTCCATTCTGGGAAATACAGATTTCCGTCTCTGCAAACTCACTCTGGGGGAGAGAAAAAAGGTTTCAAATACTGAACCTGCTGCTGGGAAAGCATCTTGTTTTCCAAATAGGTTACAGTTAACACAGAGTTGAAATGCTCCTCATTTCAGCCCAAATGTGACCCCTCAGATTTAGTGAACATTCATTTTTGTATTGCGGGTCTCACAACTGGGGGTTTCGCTATGCTGAATCCTGTCCCACCATACACAACAGACCTGCTCTGAAAGGTAAAAACCCTCCCCTAATTAAGTCCTCTATAAGCACACCTTTTAATTTGTGGTATCTACTCCTAAATGCAAAGGAAAAGCAGTATCTTTTCCAGAAAGTCGTTCTATTCTGAACTCTTCACCTTTTCTGGAGAGAAAGCCTGAGTTTTGTTGACTTTTTAAAATTCTTGCTGTAATTCTTTTTTTTTGTTATAGAACATCATAAATTAGCTGTCACCATTTTTTAAAGGTTACTGAATGTGTAAAATAATGTTTGCCCGATTCAGGAGTGCAGTAGTTTATGCAATTATAAAATAGCACATCAAAAAAAGCCAGCCTTTCCCTCGCTACTTGCATAATTCATCACTCATCCTGTTGTCATGGGCGAGACCTCTCCTATCTTGCAGACAACAAAAAATTAAGTTTACATTCTCTCCTCTAATTAAAAATTTAAAAGTTTAAAGGAAGAGAGTTTGTAAACTGTACAACCGTTAAAAAGCTGTAGACACGGCGTTAAAAATCACAAACTCTGGTGACGGAAATAAAACAGTATTTTCTGTTTCCGCTCTCCCAAGCGGGTAAGGCTGCGGGCAGGAGCTGCGACGCAGCGAGCAAAGCGCCAGGCTCTGGGGGGCCGGGGCGGCAGAGCTGGGGGCAGCCGGGGCCGGGGACATCGCGGGCAGCGGTGGGACCTGACTGACCCCCAGGTGAGGAGGGCCGCTGGCCCGGCTGCCCCAGCACCACTCGTCAGAAACGGAGCGTGGGAGGAACACACAGGCGCTGGGATGGTCTTGTGTATAGTATATGGGCATGTATGTCTGTGTATTTACGTACCAGAGATGCTTACATATGCACACATGCATGTTTATATGCATGTGTGTGTATATATATATTTATATATGTAGTTGCAGCTTGAAGGAATCAGCAGTTTCAGGTGCCTCGAATCCACGCAGGCACAGCTGGTGACGGAGGAGCCCTTATCCCGTAACTGAAAACCAAACGTGGCTTCTCAATCCGTCAACAAATTTCGGACAGAGCAAAAAGATACTGAAGACAGACCGCTGTGCCAAGGATGCCCTGCCGTGGTCAGCCCTTCCCAGCAGCTGGGACCGTGGGCCAGCGGCTGTACTGATGCTGCAAGAGATGGAGCAGCCGCTGGTCCACCTGCCCTCCCAGACACCCCGGGGAAGGGACGGCAGCGCCGGGGAGATGGAGCATGGGGCAGGGACCAGGGGAGATGCCTGGAAGAGGTTTCTGATTGCTGATGAGGATGAGGAGAAACTGCTGAGACAAACCCCACAGAGTAAATACAGGTGGTAACCAATGTTCATAATATGTTTTATGTGAAAACACACCCATAAATCAGGCTAAAATATTGTAATCCTGGAATTGAGGGGGCTGAATTGCTCCGGTAACCCCTGCTGTGCCCTGTGGTAAGAAATCACCCCGCTCCCCTGGCTCCTCCGCCTGCCACCCCAGAGGGTCTCCCCTTGGTGCCTGGGCCGGGTGTGCTGCGCTCCCAGGGACACCGGGCAGCAAAACCGGTATTAAGGGAATCAACGAGGCTGCCTCGGAAGAGGCCAAGTCGGAAATAGCGGGCCCCGTTGCCTAATGGGACTTATCAATTATTATCTCAGACCATATTTCTTTGAGGGGTGATTGTCTCACAGAGCCTGACATCTCATATAGCTTTAAATTACTCACAACCGGGACGCCTTACAAGATAGCAGTAAAATCAGGAGAGGATTGGGCAATGTAATTATAGTATGGAAATGATGTTGATCGCTCAAGCAGGGAACAGACCTTGAATCGAAGCCCCCTCCCCGCTCCCCCCCCTGCTCCACGCTGCCGCCCTGCACCTGCGGAGCCTGGAGAGCCGGCGGCAGCCACGGCTCCTCGCTGGGGATCTGCAAACGAGCCAGCGCTGATGGCGGGCACTGGAGGAACGAGCAGGGCCCGTGCACAGGGCCGGAGCACGGAGGGGCCAGAGCAGGACCCGGTCTGTCAGCCAGAAGCATGCGCAAAAGGAACACGGGGCCACGATGCTCGGGCATTGGGCTCTCGCTTACATGGGTGCAACTCGCCCTTAGGCTGAGGATTAGCCAAGTGCAGCATGTGGTCCTGTCTCAGCAAGACCAACAGAGATGCTGCTGCTGCTCAGTGCTTTCACCAAGGGGCAGTTTTCTTTGGAAACCAGTAAAGGAAGATTATGGGTTTTTTCTTTCAAAAAAAAAAAAAGGATTTTCTAGGAAAAAAAAAAAAAATCAGCAGTCTTCAACTGGACATTTTCATATTCCAATTCTGGGACAAATTTTAGAAAAGTTAAAAGGTGTTTTCATGGACATTTTCAGCAGGTACAGCTCCCCCGCTTTCCCCGTGCAAAGCTGACATCTCCCAGCACACCGCTGGCAGTGTTGGCGGTGTTATGGAAGCAGACAAGATCAAAACGAACTGGCCAGAAAGCAGTCCCAGGGGAGCACCCGGGAGCTGGGCTTCAGCAGAAGAGAAGAGGCAGCTGGGTGTTTTTTTCCCTGTTTCTTTATTTGTGGGGATGGGAGCTGCTGTCGTGGCGGCAATGTTAAGAATCCACGGGGATTAAGAATTGCACCGCACCAGGGCGTCCTCTGACCACCCAGGGCTGCTGGGGCAACGGTCCTGGGGCGCAGCAGGGATTCTGCACTCATTGCACAAACGCACATTTAGTCATTGACTGGAGTTCAAATGTTTCAGGAAAAATAGCCCAAGATGCAAATCTGACTTGAAAACATCCTAAAGCTGGTACCATCGAACAGAAATTACTTGGCAAATTTATACGCACCGTTGTGATGGATATATGCTTCACAGGCAGACCCTGCCTGTGCTGCCTCTAAAATACGGGGCTGTGAAAGAAATGAGTAGTTCAGGAGGACCTTTAAAAAGGCCAGATTTCCTTTCTTGGACTTCCAGAGTGCTATAACCAGACATGGTTATAAAAAAAGTAGCATTTCCATTTCATGCAGAACTTCAAGGCTTTGAAACTTACTCTTAATTGGCATTAATTTTTATTTTTTAAAAAATAATCTTTCAAAACATTATACTTCAGCTTTGCTACTTCAGGTCTTTTACCAGATTCTATATCAGAAGTCAAAAGCAAAAAGGAAATTGTAAGAATGAATGATTTCATCTAAAGGAAATGTTCATATTAGAAACAATACAGTAATTTCCCACCAAACTGTAAGAAAGTCAGTGAATCCTTTGAAACACTGATTTCCCAGCACCTGTCTTCTTCCCTGTTGACAGCACGTCCACCAGAGCATTTCCAAGCACAGGAGCGGGCACTGGGGTCTCACAGCAGCCCAGCAGGGCAGGACCAGGAGCAGAGCAGAGCACGATGAGCGTGGTTCGGAAGCATCCCCCGCTGAGGATGCGCTGTCCGGGGGTGCTGTCGGGGGGTGCACGCCTGCAGGCACACGCTGCGGGCAGGGGGTCTCGGCTGGGCAGGGGCTGGTCACTGGTAGACACCACCTTGGGGCTGGGAAACAGCCGGTGCAGGACCCTCGCTTGGCAGTGACCACTGGTGTGTCAGCTGGACACAACTGACAAGTGCAGAGGAAACCAGGATGGAGTGAGGAGATTTAGGAATTAAGGGAGTCGGGGGTTATGGCTGTTTGTGCCTCTCTTCATTCCCTTTCAAGGATTACTGCTTCCCCCTGCTTCCTTTATGATAGAGACTTGTGTTTTATGGCTGCTAGTCATAAGCGCCTTCTCCTGAGACCACACTTCCGATTACCATTCACCTTCTTTGGAGACAGAATGAGCTCCAAAAAAAGAAAACGCCACATACCTGTCAGAAAATCACAGGTGGAGAATGAAAAACTCACTTAGCATTCTGCACACATTGTACCGGTCTCCTTGTGGCTCCCCAGGAGCGGTTCCCAGGCTGCGCCTGTGCCGCGGAGGGTGACCTGCTGGTGTCGGTACCTGGTACTGGTATCAGTATTTTCCAGGATGCTGTTGGGAACAAGGGGACGATATGAGCCGGGCTCGATATTTGCTGGTGACAACCAGCAAGTCTGTTGGAAAGAAAATGAATGTCCCTGAGGACAGTCACACAGCAGTGCCTTCGCCTTCAAAGGCAGAGCCCTGGTGGGAGGGCTGGGGCAGGGAGCAGTAGCCTATGGGCACAGATGACAGGGCTATCAATTTGATGCTTTTAAATGCTGGAGCAGGAATGCTGTTTCCAGAAGAGCTGAACAGGAAAGGCAGAAATCATGACTTGCCTTTTTTTTTTTTTTTTTAATTAAAAAGCCCTGCTTTCTCTGACTCCTTAAAAGTTGATGCTCTGTCAGGCTTAACAAGATGCTGTCAATCCATCCCCAGCTGTGCCTGGTGCTGGGGAGGAGCAGAGGCAGCCAGGAACCCGGGCACACACAGGCTCGGGCACGCAGCCACCACCAGCTCCCTCCCGGCCCCAAACTGGGCTCCGCACGCCGACAACCCCAGCTCCAGGCAGAGTCGGTGCTGAGGGAGGATTGCGGCTGCCTCTCCCTCCAGCAGCCTTCCTCTGGGAGCAGAGCCCAGGGGTGGCTGGATCAGCAGAGGTGCTGGGGTGAACCTCGGCTGGCTGGGCATCTCCTCCAGCCCCCGCACAGCCCCCGGCATTACCCACTCTCAGCTGTGTGTCCCTGCAGAGACAAATATCTGGACCCTCTGGCTCCATCTGCCTCTGGCTGAGCCCAGAAGCGGGAACTCTCCTTGGACCACAGGCTCACCACAGTAACACCATTTCTCTGCAACTGCTGAAATGATGCAGGGTAATGAGGTTAATGAATATGTTCCTCTAACCCCAGAGACGCTGGGGAAGATTGAGACCAGCCTGTCCCTACTGGCTGTAAGACATGCGCCCAGGAGCAGGTATTGTCCAAAGGTTACATGGCACATATGTGCTTCGGGCCATGCCAGGAGATAATAAATTGTTGTTTATTAAAAGCTTTTTAAGGATGCCTGCAGAATAAAAGGAGGTGTGTGGCTCTCCCCCAGTTTCTCCCTTCTCCAATTCATGCCCAGTGCTGGGAACCAAGCCGCCAGTGTTGACAAATTGCCGTTCTCAGCTCATGGTCCCAGAAGCACCTTAAAAAGCAGAGGAACGCAGGAAGCCTGGAGGGAAGCCAGTAGCCAAGGAGGCAGCTAAGAAAGACGGTCAGCAGAGCAGAGAGACAGGCAATAATGCTGATGGGCCTCATACGCCAGCCGCGGAGAAGTCCCAATCTTGAAACACATCCAAAACAAGCATCGCATTTGGTCTAAAATGATGTCACTGCCGATCATTAGTGTGGTAATTACAGTGAAAGCCTTTTGCAATTGTATCCTCTGAAGGGTCATTAATGCAACCCAACCGCACCAGTAAATGTCTCATTAGTCTTATTTCAGACTTATGTATTTTTCAGAGCTACAGAATCCTAATAGTCTTTTCCCTCAAACAACATTAATATCTGCTCCCTTCTCTGGCCTCACTGACAATGGGCCCTTCTCCTCCGGCTTCCCAGCGCTCTGCTTGAGAAGATGTATATCTAGTGGAGGAAAAGTATTGAGAGACAGCATTTGAGAGGCTGAGGGCTGGATCCTGGTCCCTGGTCACCACAGAGGCTCAGGAAGCAGCTCCCACTCCTTGTTCACAGTAAACCTCACCTAGGTGGAAATCTGGGGGAGGTGGAAGGGCAGCTAAACACAATGGACATGAAGTCCTGTGTCAATAGCCAATGGTGCACAAGATCCTTGCTTGGATGGCTGCAGGAGAAGGTGGGTTAGATGCTGCTCCATGTTTCCACTGACCTTATTTTGGGGGAAGGGGAGAATGCAAGCTCTATTTGCAGAAGACGTATGGCTGTCCGGGAGCATAAGACCGCTGGGAGGAGATCAGAAACCAAAACCCTGTTGACAAATTGGAAGCCTGGCCCAGAAGAAAGCAGAGCAAAACTCAGCAGAGAAAACTGCAAGTCCTGCAGCTCAGCACAAGCAGGCAGCTGCACAAACACGGTCAGGTGGGCAGGCACTGCTGAGAAGGGGACCTGGATTAGAAGGCAAACCTTATGCTGCCACAACAGCAAACGTGCTGCCTGCAAGGTGTATGAAGGGACTCACCCACCCTTGGCACCAGCTGGACCTCTCTTGGATGGGGCATGTGGCTTTTGCATGAAAAAATCCTGTTACAGAGATTAAGGAGTGATATGGGTCAGGGTTAGGCTCAGGTGGTGGTCCTGTCATGTCTGAATGTCCAGAAGAGGCTTTGGAGAGCGGAGTGGAGACAGAGTGTGGAGGAAGCTACTCCCCAGCAAAGCAAAAAGCGGTGCCGCTTACAGCATCGCAGACCCTGAGATGCTCCAAGACTGCTGTCAGCATCCCACCAGAGACAGCAAGGGGTGGGTGTCCAGAAACCACTGTCTGGCCAGCTGCCCTTGGCTTCTGGCACAAGGAGGACACCCTCGGTAGGAGCTCCACAAAAGAAAGCCTAGAAAATCTGCCTGGCTGCATCCTCAAACACCGCAAGCAGGAGCTGCTCCCCAGGACGCGTCTCAGTCCCACACCCCCTCCCGGCACATCATGTGTAGCTGTTCCTCATGCAGCCAACTCCTTTAATCAGAGAAGAAAAAACCTCAGAGCACAAGATTCAAATCCACCAGGAAAGGTGACAGATTCTCCCATTCTTCAAAGGGGCTCTTTAAATATTAAAAATAGCATTGTTGTTTTAGCAACGTTAATTTAAATGATGCACACATGACATATTTAATCGCCTTTGCGTGCTCCAGACACTGCGCTTCTCTGCAGCGACAGAAGCCAGGTTGGAGCTCTTCTTTTCTAGCTTGTCCTATGACAGAAAAAAGGAGTACATCCCCTGCACAGAAGAGGAGGAGAAGGTTTATTCCCAGCCTGCGCGTACACAAGGTGTGACAAGACGCAACCAGCTGACAGCCTGTGGTGTGGAGCCGCAGAGCCCAAGAGTATCTCTTTCCTCCCTAAAGCTGGGCTTCCAGACCAGCTTGGATAAAAACTTGTTCCCGTAAGACAGGGCTTAAGTAGGTCAAACACAAAGAGTCATCCAAAAGCATGCCCTGAATGTTTTCCTAGTTCTTCCTACAACTGCTCAGCCCATGCTAAATTCGTGCTTTAATAGCTCCTTCCCTTTTCTCTACTGTTCTTCCAGCTTTAGTAATTTGATGATCCATTTTGGTCTCTATTTTCAGGTCTTGCTGGTGGCTAAAAGGAAACCAACACACTCAAATATATCTGTGATTTAGAGATGTCTTGGAATAAGTTGGTTGTAACCATCATCTTCATCTTTTCCCTCCAAATGCATTTCTGGACCAAGAGAACAAGTGTCACTCAGGTATTGCAAGCTGAAGCTAAGCACAGGTAGGGAGTTAGATTGGTTACCACCAGCATTTAGGAGGAGCTGCCTGTGGAAGGCTTTACAGGGAGACATACAACCTTCACCCACCACAGGTGCCTTGCAGGCTCTTTCTTTTGTGAACTAGAACAGTTTTTCCTTGCTCACAGCTTCAGAGGGTCTTTGCAGAACCAGGGGGTTCAGGTAGCGTCTGTAGAGCTGCCCACACACCATCAGGATTTATTTTCATCAACCTCTGAAGAGATGAAGAACCAACCATGATGTCTTGCTCTCCATCATCATTTCTTCTAGTGACTGCACTGAGCACACTCTCTGGTCAGCTAGNGTATTTTCTCAATGGTGGTCCGGGTTTTCCTTTTTTTTTTTTTTTTTTTTTTTTTTCCCCACCTGTGATCATTATTATTTGAACTTATTGCCAAAGGAAAGAAGAGAAAAGCCAGGATCCAGACTAGCTGTTTCTACATTCTAACATGCTCAGATGCAGGATAACAGGCAAGTTACTCAGCTTGCTTGACCCATCTCTGCAGACAAGGACTAGGACTGTGGATGCAGGAGCTAGAAACCTTCTCCTGTCCCAGGCTCCTGCTTGTTCTCCTTATCAGCCTCATGTGGCTTCGGAGGAGCTGTGAGGTGTTCAAAAAGCTCAAGCTGACTTTCAGCCAAGATCACAAGTGATGAAGTATCAGGGGAAGATGTTCTTTGGACCCTTCTGGGAGGCAGAACTGGCTTGTTCTCAGCGTTCTGCCCATGGTAACTGCCAGGCTCTGGGAAGGGGCTGTGCCTGCGAATGCAGCTTCTGAGCTCCTCTGCCAGCAGCAAGGAAGGGGGGGCAACATCTCCAAGCATTCCCAAGTCTGTGGGACACAGGGGAGCAGGCCAGGGGAGGAGGAAAATAAGAATGTGAAGAAAACCCCTTATACTTCCAGGCAGCTTAGAGCTGGTAATTAAAAGAGTGAAGGTACGTTCTGCTTTACCCCAGTTCCTGCCTCTTCAAGGGAGGGAGGTTTGGATTATGCATTCTGACGTGTAACAAGGTCCACTGGTTTGGAACAAGAAGTCTGCCAAAATGCACAGCCTTGGAAGGGGGAGCTGAATAGGAGAGAGGTCTGAAGTCGCCTTGGTGCTGTTTCTGCAAGCGCAAAGAATATTAACAGCACTCTGTGGGAAAAAACAGCCATCTCCAGCGGAGATAATGGAGAATGCAAACCCTGTTCCCCAAATATTTCCTTGGATCTGATTTCCCTTTGCAAGGCATGCTTCCCGGTTGCCACTCTGGGAGGAAAAATCTGGGCATGGTAATTTGGTTTCTTCAGTCACATAACTACTGCTATTTGAGTAAGGTTTCAGAAGCACATTAGAATGATACAAGCTGTTTTCAGAAGTGCTGTCCCCTGATTGCATGGGTAAGTAAACTTATTGGTGTGTTGTCTCTGATGTGTGCCTAACATCTCCAGGCGTGAAGCATACTGGCACGGGCAGAGGGCTTGGAAACCCAGGCCGGGTGCCCAAGCAGAGCCAGTCCCCATACAAAGCCCTGTTCGTGTCCAGTCTCCAGAGTTAGGCACTCAGCAACAACTGGCAAACAAACCCCCTGCCCCAGTCAGAACCATTTGTCTGTAACTCAAGGAAAACCTTTTCTGATCTTGTGGAGAAACACGCAGTGATGCCGTCGCCAGTGGAGTTTGCAGGTGATAAACTCACTGCAACATCACAGTGAAACGCTTAACAGCTCGCACTCTGCCAGGGGCTGTGCACAAGTTTAGCTCTGATGAAGCAAAGCATGCAGCAATTTCAGCTCAGCAGGGGCTTAAAGTTAAGCATATGCTTGAGGCTTTTATGAATGACATGGAAAAGGAATATATTTGCTGCAAAGATGCAAGTTTAATTCTGAAAAGTGCCTCTTAAAGAGGACACATCCTGCAGAGTTGGTGAGCTGCACACCAGAGGAAGTCAGGGACAAACCTCTCATATGTGCCCTCTGGACTCAGGATCTACATCAGATTTTTCTGTGTGAGTGTGTTTGGAACAGGACAGATAACGATGCTCAGCAAAGGGGGTTGATTTTTCTTGCTTGTTTGTTTCTTAACCATGGAATTTTTGCTGTGATTTCAGAAATACTGGTTTTTGCTGGGTACTAAAATGTCTAGTTAAGAAGACTGTGGCCTTTGTGTGCATGGAGGTTGTATAACCTCTTTGCCGTTTCGTGTAGAAGTGCTTGCAGGAGTGTTTGTGCAGAGCTAAGCAAACAGATGAAAACATTTCTGTGTATATAAAATTTATTCAAACACAGATTTCAGTGTAACTATGTTTGCAACCTCTTACGATTTTCTTCGCACCTGTGTTCGAGTGCCGGAGCTCAACTGATCACGAAAGCAGACACTGTACCCAGATACGGCCAACAAGTTTCACAGTCCACACTTGATTGCAAAACCCAGAATACATGATTTGTCTGGTGTTGGTTTAGTTGTGTAGGTCTGCAAGATGAAAGCAATGCCAAGAGGAATGATAACCAGAGCCTCATGGCAGTTTTTGTCCATAAGCCATCAGCGTGGGTAAAGCATTAGAAGCACAATTCTGAGTAACACACTCATTCAGAAATGTGAACAAGATGCAATAAAAACCTATTAATAGGGAAGTTGCTGTATGCATCGTTCCCTCAGCTCGCCATGTGCTTGCATGGAGAAACAACTTAGGAACAAATGTTGCGCTGACTCCAGCAATGGTTACCTGCACGTGCAGCCTCCCAGTACCTGCTAGAAGGATTCTTGTGACACCATTTAAATCACAATCAGGCTTTCTCCAGCACTAGGAGACAGTGATTTTTGCCTTCAGATGATCATCTCAAGCTGCCAGAGCCTAAAATAGCTCTCTTATTCATAGAGAAGCAATGGATGCAATTCACATTCATTATCAGCGTGTCATTCACAGTCCATGCACCTATGCTAGCTTGTCCCTTCCTCTCACACCTCCATTTCTTCTTCCCCAGCTCACAGAGGACGGCAAGGTGCCTGATGACATGGATTATTCTCATCTAACATGCAACCCACGTCAATCCATTTGTCTGCCCCAGCAGCTGAGTTCCATGATACATAGGAGCATGGCAGCCTCTGCGGTGATGGGAGCATCCATGGCCAGGCACACCCGTCAACATGGCAGCGCTGTCAGCAAGAGCTGAGCCGCAGGCAGCCAGCCACGCTGAGCACCTTGACTTTGGAAGTTGTGGCCTCTGAGAAACTGCGAGTCAGTACTGGGCTGAGAGCAGGGCAAATCTGGGTCTGCCCAGTATAAACCAGTACACTTACTATTCTTGAGGAGTGGGCCACAATGGGAAAGCCATAGTACGCAGTAGGGTAGGTCAATGGGGGAGAGATAAGCCATTCACAAACACCCCTGAACTAAACATACCGAATGCTGTTTCCACTGCAAGGTCATATCTGCCCTCATTGAAAATGATTTGTGTACCTCTTCAGAAAACTTAGGGGAACTCCAGAGGTTCAGCCTGATTTGGCCGTAAACTCCTCCTAAAAGTGCATAACTTGTTACTGCCTGGTAGCTTGCTAACATCTCTCCTTCTCCAGTCGGAAACAGCAGCATTGGTGTGGGAGCTCACTGCGGACCCCAGGAGCCACAGCAGCAAACCCCCACCCAGCAGAGCAGCCGTGACCAGCCCCTCTCCACCAAGGCCAGCAAACTCGGGGTGTGAGGACAGGGTCTCTTGGGAGCCATCCCCCAACAGACATCTTTCCCAGCTCCAGCAATTCCTTGAACCACAGGCAGCATCCCAGCCGGGTGCTGGGCACCCAGGCAGAGCCCACCCCTCTCCCACGGCTCTGGTTAAGCTGTCACCCAGCTCCCCTTCTCTCAGACACTGTCCCTGCAGGATGCGGCCCTTTTCCTCCACCGGCCATATGTTTAGCTTTACAGAGGTGAAAAAACCTGTGCAAACACTGAACCACAGCAAGCAGCAAACCGCTCCATCCCAGACCCGCCGCTGCTAAGCATCCCATGGACCTGCAGCTCCCGGCCGCACACCCGTACCCTCTCTGGCTGTTAATACTCCTCACATGCTTTCGTGTAAGTGATGGAGAAAAGTGTCAGGCTGGGGAAAAGACAGATCACGAGTATTTCTGGCCCTGACATTTTCCTCCAGATATCTGGATTTCCATATATTTGAAAACCTAATATAAACAACAGAGAGAAAATTTGCATTTCGGGCAGTGAGGAATGAAAAATGGAGGCGGCGTAATGTATTGCTGCTCGAAGAAGAGGAATGACAGTGGTAAAGTCGAGCACACACGACAGCACCCAATCGGCTTGTGGCAAACTCATTTCCTGGCAGAATATAGGGTTTCATCTGCTGGAACATTTAATAGGCATCAAAGAAAGATCACTTCCCTCCTCTCAGTGCAGATTGAGAGCCTTCGCTCTTGCTTTATTTTTGCCATTTTATTAAACCCTTTATATAGTTTTAATACAATATGTATGATCCTCCTGAAAACAAATAAATTCTTAGGCGCTTCCCAGATTCTAAGGATTTCTAATGGTTATGTATGTTTTATTTATATTTTCAGAGAAACATTAAATATGTGATGTGTAAAAATATGCAACAAAAAAAAA
>VZTL01061506.1:0-26161 GCA_013400535.1 Scopus umbretta
TTTTTTACAGCAAGGCATGCTTAATTTAATTTACCTGTAACAGAAAGTGCTGGTGTGTAAGCTGATGCAAGTATGTTAGAGGCAAATGTAAAGGTAGGATGGAGAGCAAAATGGGTCCCCTAATAATCTGAAACTTATTGTATAACTCTTTTCTCTCCGTAGCATCTTTAAAAGCGAGTCCAGCTTTTAATCTAGAACAGCGACACACTAAAATGTTCTAATTTAATTGTTTTCTGTCGTGTGGGATACTACAGAGTAAAGATGAGGTTGGTCATCCTAATCCAGAACTTCTGTGCTGTAACTTGGCTACTTTAGCTGGTTTATAACCTCTGTTGTGGAGTGTTTCATGTGTCTGCCGTGTACCACTGGTGAGTGTGCCAACCTGAAGGTAAAGCAGGTTTTGTAGGGAAGATATCCATAGACGATTATTCAAGTTTATTGAAAATATTGTTGTTCTGTCCATTTGCACAGCTCGTAGTGCAACTAGGACTTACAATTCAGGGGTTTTGCCACTGTCCGGAATAGGGGTAAAATAGAATTAATTGTGGTGGCTTTGTAATGTGTTCTTTGAAATGTAAATAAGAGGTGACTTAGGAAGTTGGGCCATTCATTTTTTTTACCCTCAGCATACTTAGAATTTGCATTTGGCTGCAAAACCTTTCTGTTGGCAGTTAATTCTGCAGTTTGTGTATTCCCTTCCCACCAGGTTTTGTTCTCTAAGCAATAGGAATTACTGAATGGTTCCTTTTGCCTTCTTATTTACCAAGTGCCAGCAGTGCTGTGCATTGAGCCTGGGGGAAATGTGGGGGGGAATCACATGCCTCTAAATCTTTCTTCTCATTTGGGGTGTAAAAATCCTTTTCAAAAGGATTCCAGTTCCAGTCTGGCAGGGATGCTCCAAGAGGAGATACCCAGCCCTTGTGGTTTCTGGTCAGGGACTTGTGCTGTACAAAAAGAAAGAGATTGGCTTGGAAGACAAACAACAGCGTCCTGGTCTCTGTTGCATTTTAATCTTAAACTAAAATTATCTCTTGAACTCAGCAGCTCTGTTGAAGAGTTGAAGTTAGGCATAGGTTTTCAAATCAATCCCTTTGAAAAAGACCATATTCTCTCCCCTTGAAGGAAGGACATTTGAACTGTAGCTTATTCCTTTCCATGTACTTAAATCATAGCGAAACTTCCAATTGCAAAGTGGCATCTGAAGAATGCTACTTTTACTTGAGTTGGATTTAAACAAGCCCTTTAAGCACAGGATTGAGACTAAGGGAAGGCAAGGGATGCTACTTGAAAGTGTTTTTGAAAGAAATCAACTCCAAACTTGTGGAGGCCTGCACTGGCGAACTTCTGCTTATCTTTAATTTACCGCAGTGTCTCCAGGCATGCTTCAATACGTATTTTTTTAATGAGTAGTAGGGTGGGGCTCAGCGGGGTGGCTGTGCTCATGTGTGAGCGAGGAGAAATATAACCTTGGGTAGGCTTTGTAATGCTGTGAGGATCTTGCAACATCTGTCGCTATAATACTGTCAGAATTAAAACAGAGGAATTACCACCTTGAGTAGATAAGCAGGTACCTTAATGTTCATTTACTGGTGTTTGAACTAGCAGTCTATCTTTTAAAGAGAAAAATGTTGTTTTAAATTGTGCAAAATGTTTAGGAAGACACTGATGTAAACACTGGCGAGAATTACAAAGCTGTTATGTTTCCTCCTTCCTGGGAAGTCAGAAAGAGCGGAACGTGGTCTGACCGTAAAGGTCCCCTGGTAGATAAAATCTTGCACAGAACCACTCTCAAGCACAGTGTCATTTCTCCGAGAGACCTCAGAAACATGTTTTTCTTCATCTGATAATTGCTTGCTTATTATCTTCTTGATAACTGTTTGCTCTTAATAGCTGGTAAAATAAAAAAGGAAAAATGAATTTGAATTGTGTTCACTCCCTTGGGGGAAATTAAGCCACTGATAGCATGTTTAAAGTAGGCTTGTCTTTGTACTGTGCGTTCGATGTCCTCCATATGGGGAGCCTGTAGTTGGTTCTGCATCATTTGTTTTGTCTTTCTGGTTGTGCTTACTATTAATTGAAGTCTTTCCCAAGACACAGTTTTGTTAATCTGCCTTTTGCCATACATCCATCTCCCCACCCCCTCCCCCAATACCCCTCCAAAAATGCTCTAGTGTGTCTGGAAAAAGGTTTAAAAGTAGCATTGTTTTTTTAATGGCGGTGGTCCTTTTATTCATCTGGCTTTTACCACCAGTATTAGTGTTTCTATTTCTTTGCTTAACTTCTGAACATTATATGTACTGTAATTGCTATAAGGATGCAAATCATTTCCTGGAGTGATGGGTATAGGTCTCTTATCAGGTCCAATTATGCAAAATGTTTTCAATTAGCTGTAATTCCCTTTTCTGCCTCCCCACAAACACAACCAAGCAGGGTATCTCCTGGGACACCGGTGTGCTGCACAGGGGCAGGCTTTCCCTGTCTAAATTGTGTCCTGTCCCAGGAGTGCTAGTATCAGAAAGCATGCTCTGCTCCACCCTGTATTTTTAAAGTTATAATGCTCTTAATTACACCATTTCCCTAAAGATTTTCGGTATCAGTGCTGGCAACCTATGGGAGGAGGTAGTACCTCCATCTCTTGATTCTCACAGTTTTGTCAGCAGCAATGCGAACAAATGACTGTCCTGGACTGCAAAGCTTTTTCTGCCTTACTGTGCAAAGTCATAGAGGTAGTGAAGTGCTTTGTCTAGTACTGGTAACTACCAAAGTGGGATGCTTTGTTAGATGGACTGACGGCTAAATGTGAAATGGCAATTTCTGTGGTGCTGCACGAGGCAGAGAACAGGTGCCAGTAACTGAGCAAAATGTTCCTGTAAGCTTTGAGGTGGCTCTGGCTCTGAGGTTACCAGCTCCATGTGCAACAACAGAGAAGAACGAGGAGAAAGCAGAAAAGTTTCCTGACAGAAATACTTGTCGTATGGAGGCTTTATTTTAAAAGTTTGAAGCCCTGTGGATGCTGTTTGCTTAGGTAACACAAGAGAAGAGGTATGTGCCTTCTACCTAGTATGGGGAAGATTGCCCTGTTCAAAACAGTGCTGACTCTGTTTTGCCAATGTACATACTGAATTATCTGTGGCAGGATGAAATAACTCTGGGTTTAAATAGCTCGATCCTTCAAAAGAAATATCTTCTAAATACTACCTCTGTAGTTGGAGCTTACCTTTCTCCCTGTTCTGCCTTAAACTGACCTTGCTGCTTGTTTTAGGCCTTATCTTGGCCCCTCATTCATGCTCCCACTGCTGTTTTCACAGCTGCCTGACAGAATCTATCAGGGAACCGAGGAGGGTTGAGAATAACCTTTTCTAGCACATCAATGATCACGCAGTTGTACCAGAGGAGCTAAGATTGCTGGGTGCAAGGGCTGGCTCTCAAAGAAGTGCTTGAGTCCATAGTGAGGTTTTGTAAAACTAATTCAGTGCCTGTGCTTCTGTGTTACTTATCCAGAAGAATTGCTGTGGGTCCTGTTTCTGCAGCTAATTAAGCACTCCGGTAGGGAGGCAGCCTTTCTCGGAGAGTGGGCTGTTGGACTGCTGGGCTTGCTCTTAGAGCATGCACACAAGGAGCCTGAACTGGCATGGTTTTAATGCTGAAGGGATGGCATTTCCTGAAGCTCCTGGAGTATGTATCCTGCTGGTGACCACCTGAGAATCCTGATGAAGAGCAGAACTGCTTAGGTTGCATGAGTCTCAATTTGGGCGAGTGTGGTAAGGGTGCACTGGCTGGTGGTGCAGCCCAGGTGATCTGCTTGTCAGGCTGCATTTGCAGTGATGGCTTTATCACTGTGGAAATGTTAATAGTTTTTGGGCTTCTTATTTCAGCATAAATTAGCACTTTTCTTGTAGGACTTGCTCATGCACAACCTGATTTTTGCCAGCAATTTAAAAAGAAAAATAAAAAATATCTATATATACACTGTAGAAACTAATATTTGACGGAGGGAGGGAAAAAGCAAGAAAAGTGGTGGAGAAAGCACTGAAAGAACAAGACTTAAATTACATTTCAAGATGATTCTGCCCTGCATTTGTCTTGTTCTTCAGATGAGTGGGTGACAGGTTAAGTCTGCTGTGGCATGCATGTATGAACCGTGTTCAACCTTTTCAGTTCTTTTCTGGAGAGAAGATTTTCTTTCCTGTTTGTACATCACTGTCATACCAAATGTTGTCTGCACTGTGGCAGCTGTGGACAAAGGAAAATGTCCACAAGGGAACATAGGGAAACTTGAACCTGTTGCATAGCCAGTGATGTGCAGAGTATCTTTGATACAGATAAGACCTTTGAGCACAGGTGTCTTGGGAAGGCTCATTAGACCCAGCAGAAGATATCCCTGTAAGGACACAGGTGGAGGCGCCAGTGACTGGCTGTCATACCCAAGAGTACTTTGATCAAGGCATTGCCTGTTTCAAAGGTCCCAGTACAGCTTGCATAGGAAAATGTTGCTGCAGTTGCTTGTGTAACATCACGTTGCAGTGAATTCTTATGTTACTTTGTATTCCAACTTATTTCTTCTTTTAAGCATTTTACCTTTTTATGCTTAAATAACTCTATATTCCTGTTCAAAATAGTTAAACCAGTACTAAAATATCTCAAAAATGTTTTAACATCAGTTGTGCTGGAGTACGTTGAACTAGCCAGTTTGCATCCAATGTAGGGAAGGCTTTTCCCCATAAATGCATCATTACAGAGTTTGGGAAGAAGGGAAGACTAGAGGCACACGTGCTGCTGGAGCGTTGGCAGGAGGTTAGGTGCTGTTGAGAAAAAGACGAAAGCTTGAACATGTTCAATCTGTTTAACTAATAATTGAGATGTTTGCTGTGTTCATATGAGGGGTATGAGCACGTGATTTCATCTCAAGTGAGTTGTGTTGGCTTTACCAGCATCTCCTTGACAGCTGAGCTGTGGGGTAATGCTTTCAGTCATGTCTCGTCGCAAGATAGACATAAGTTGAAGGGGGGTGATTTGATATTCCAGTTAAATCAGTCTAAGGGTAGCTGCCATCAGAGGAGTAATATCCTTCTCACTGCCTCCTCCCTACCTGCAATGAGCTGTTCCAGAGGACTAAACCACAAGAAACCAGTTTATTGATCACTTAGGTTTTTTAATGCATTTAGTCTTAATGCTGAGTAGTTTTCTAAATACCAGATTAACTTCCTGGAATGGTTCACTTTGGGATTGGATGAGCAGCAATACCAGAGCAAGGGAAGGGACATAAGGTGCCTGTCTGAGCTAGGACACAAGGGGCAGCCTGAACTGCCTCCGAAATTCCCCTTCTCTCCTTCTACATGCGGTTTTCATGGGAAGGAAAAACTTACCTAATAACACAAGACTTTAAAAGTGCACTTTATCACTGTTTCTTTAACTGGCGGTAATTGCTCAGGTTTTTTTAAGTCCTATCTTGTGTTTTTGGTTATGTCAGATGTTCTGAAGGTTTTTGTGCAGTTTTAATGGGAAGGTAATTGTTATTGCTCTAGTAAAATTCTGGAAATAAGACTATTAAAACTGGAGGCTCAATAAAAGGAGCATAAACAGACATTTTATTATGAAGCTTTATCTCCTGACAGAAACCTTTTTTGCTTGATTAAAATATTTGAAAGACTGAACTTAACATCTTTCTTGATAAATATGAATGAAGTTTCCTCTTATTTCTCTTTCCATGCCATGAAATATGACCTTCATTCAGGAGGTGGGGCAGGGAAAGAGTATTTGTGGGTTTTAGGGTGAAGGATCACTGTGAATATCCTGAGGATATTCAGCACTGGAGTATCTGAGTTTCCTTTAATTGCTGCTTGCTGCTGTGTTTCTAGGCCCCATGGTAATTTCTTCCATCAGTGATTTGGGGGCTGGCCCAAAGGCCCAAATCTATAGGACTGGGATGATCTTCCTCTCCCCTTTCCGGAGAACACATATATATTTGTTTAAATGTCGCTTGGCTAAAAGGTCAGGAGCTCTAGCACTTGTACTGATATCGGCAGAGGTTTTACTGAATTCACTGAGTTTTGCCAGGCTGAAGGGAAATGTGGGGTAGGTGAATATAAGGAAAAACTTCAAATTTGAACTCTGAGCACCTGATTTTAAATCAACAGTTCTGGTCTTGGTTTTTCCATGCTGCTGTGTGCTTTTGTGACTTCTTTTGTTTTGCATTTGTCTATTTGGGTTAAGGACCAAGTTAGGCGACTTAGGGAAGTATCCTTTATTTCTGTCCGTTTAAACTAGCAGAAGGAAGGTTTTTGAGGTTGTTTTGTACCTGTATAAAACACAGCTGTGCTTGAGGTCCATTCAGTGGATCTTAAAAAGCATGAACAGGTAGTGCTAACTGTTTTGTTTGGTGGCCCTGTCATTGAGGAGGGGGAAAAACTATCATGTCAGATGCTACGTTGCTCAGATTAAAGGCTAATGGGGATCTCTCTTTGCAGAAGGAATGGAAAGCTTGTCTCCGGTAGCATGTCAGAGGTGTATGGGCTAGTTCAGACCTCTTGTCCATAAGAGACTGGAGTATCTCTGCATTCTTTAACCTCAAAATGTGTAAACTGTGATAGGGATTTTTGTGCAACTATAATTTCTACTGTCTTGTCTTGTTTAAATGAAAGCCAGAACTCAAGGCAGCAGATCAGCAGCTTGAGGAATGTGGAGGTGCATTGTGTAACCAGGGATCGTCTTGGTGTTATCCTGGTAATTCCACAAAACTGCAGTATCTCTTGTTTGCATCGCAGGTTACTTGTCTAAACTGAGCATACATGACCATTATGTCTGGACAGGTCCTAGTATGCACCGACTGAGTAACTCAACCCTGGTATTCTCTGTTTTTTGTCTTAGAGTCTGGTAATGGTCCATGTGAAATTTCATCTGGAGTCTTAGCTCTTGTTGACGATCTTTTCTTGACACTTAAGTGTGTGGCAGTATTTCTGGTCTAGCTTATTGGGAAACTTTTAGAAGAACACATAGTGGATCTTTACTTTCCTTCTTGAAAAGAAGAATTTAAAGGTTGTTCTTAACCAGGGAAGGCAGGTATTGAGAGTCCTGTCCCTGTATGATGCCTCCAGGCATCCAAGTCTGTCATACTGTATTAACACTATTTTTATGGTAGGCTTTGAAATATTATTAGGCATTTGTGCTGCTTCTCTTAATTTTTTTTTTTTTTCCCCTGTCACAAGTTTCTGCCTAGCTGTCCTTCAAACCTGAGGTACCACATAGGCTCAGTTTTGTTACTCTACTGGGAATATTGGTTTTCCTAATGGTGCAGAAGTGAAGCATTGTAAAAGTCTTGAAGCGTTGTGGTCACTTATAAGGACAGAGGACAGAATGGAGGTATAATCCCAAAGCTGATTATACCTGAGACAGCGCTGGCAGCAAATTCAGACAACAATCTAATAATGGTCAATTATAACAGCAAAACTGGGGACAGCTGGGATGTAAGTTTACAGAGCCTTGAGGTCATCTCTGCTCCAAAGCTGTGCCAACCTAGTTGGGTTTTTTGCATCCCTATTGTCTCCCCCCACTCCAGCTACTTGGAAAGTAGTAATTTAGATCCTCTTCCAGGCACGCAGGGTTAAACTTAAAGTGTACTTTTTACCTGTTTGCTGAAGGGTTAGAATTTTTTTCCTCTGAAATAAGAGAATTTGAAAAAGGTCAGCTTTGAAGCATCATTGCACAGATGGCTTTGCGGAGCTGTCGTCACAGTGATGTGCACATAGCCACGCTTGTACCAGGAGAATCCAGTAACAGCACAGCCATGCTCTCGCCTTAGTGACTGCCCTGTAGCACCTGACAAAGACTAGTGCTGCCTTTGTTGGCAGAGTGAGTTCCTTTGAGTGCTAGGTACTTGTTTAAAGTGAACCTGTAGAACAGCTGTGCAACTACCCTGTAGACTGCAAAACCTGACTTGCTTTCAGCTACAAATCTCGTAGCCAGCCAGCTGGGCAACAGCTGTCTTCTCACATCTGGCTATTGCATTGCCTGTTTTTTCTGCACCTCAGGTTCATACCAGGACGCTGTCATTGCTTTAGAATCTATGTTTACAGAGTCATAACTACAAATAATTCATAGTAGGCACTTGGTTGGATATCTAGCTTGTAGGCATGTTGTGGAGGTTGCTTTTTCTTTCCAGCTAAATAAACCATCTACAAGAATCCAGCTGGTTTCCGTGTAAGATTTCAGTGATACAATCTAAAAATAAGGAAGCAGAATTTTTACCAACCTGAAAATTGTAATTTCTAAAGGTGTTTTGAAATAGATTCTATTCCTTCTGGGTTAATTGTTACAAACAACAACATGGTGAACCAAAACCTGAGAGAACTTGTGTTGGTGACCTGCAGCAGTTCTTGCCTCCTCGTTCCCCTACCCACACATAAACACTGCGTGTACAGGCAATACCAACCTCATTTGCTACCTGAGTGGTCATTTTTTATTACTAGATTTAGGGAAATAATTTAATAACCAAATCTAATTTGGGCTAAAGCATTCATTAAGTGGAGAGCTGACCAGCTCATCTGTGATGGTTCAGAAAAGTAGGTATAGCCTGCTATGAATTTTCTTAGTGGTTTGGATTTCTTTATATATGTATTAACTAGCGCATAAAGCTTCTTTCTTACTGATTTTATAGTATTTTAATTCGAGATCTACTTTTTGGTTGATGGAATAGATTCCAAGAAAGATGCACACCATTACATGTGTATGTACAATTTGCAGCTCCAAAGCTAAGGTGAAATAACATGAATGCAAATGTTCCTTATTTGCAAGCAGAGTTGGCTTCCTTCCTCTTCCTATAGCAAGAATATATCCTAGGAAGAAATTTATATAACTGTACTTTAAGCACTTAAACATTTGCTCATACAGAATTTCATTTGCCACAAGATTGGACATGAAAATGCATGGTGAGTAATTAATTTATTGGAAACTTTCAGTGAGTGATCCCATTTGCAGCTGATCCAAGCATAGCTTTCTGTTGTGAGGAAGGGAGTTGCCTTGTGGAAGAAACTTTCCTTTGGAAAAACACCCCAATAAACATGAGGATGATGCATTAGAGGTGTAAAGGTAATCTTCGTCCTTGTGTTTATGAACTACACATTTTGATTTTTAGCTGTAAAATTTTTTTCACTGTACTGTGTAAAAGGTTGGGAAACTGTACAGTCCTGGTGCTGTAGAATTGTCTAAGGATATTAGAAAATTGTTGATGGTTGAGTAGATGGACAGAGCTGATGGGGTGTTTGGAGGCAGATACACGTTTTCATTGTAGTGACCCACTTTTTTAGAATTTTGAGAGTGGTAATAAAAGTGTCCCTTTTTTTTTTTTTTTNATAAAATTCTTTCTTTTTTTTTTTTTTTTTTTTTTTTTTCCCCCAAATATGCCACTGAGCCTAGAAGTATAAGCAGTTACTGTCTTCATAGACCTGGGAACAAGAAAACTGCCTTTTAAATCTTGTTAATTTTTCAGAGCACAGTTCTGTTGTTGCAGACCTATTTGAGCCATGTGTGCAGGGCTTTTACTTAGCAAGAGGCCAAGGACAGGGTGTGAAAAATGTTAAAAGTTTAGTGTATTCAAAATGGTGCTGATGTTAATTTTGTGATCACCTGTTCAGTATGATTTGATGTGTTTAATGCCAATGATGAATTCGACTTCTTTTTTTTACTGAATAAGTGGCAGAGTCCTCCAAATAAACAAAATTGCCTCCTCTCTAGCTGAAGTGTTGAAATAACTTTACTCAGATAAAAATGTTTTGTGGCAAACAGAAGGTGATTCAGAGAACTACACCTGTGCTGGTCTCACAACAAAGCTCATTAATCTTTTTTAATTAAATGCCCCTTAAAATTCATCATGGTAAAGACTGAAGGATTTTTTTTTAATTATTACTTTTAGAGGGCACTGTTATAACAAAGAAAACTTTTACTGTCTGTTTTCCTGCATGGCAGCGAGTAAGCAGAGCTGCTTGGGATGCTGATCATTTTTCTATATACTACAGCTGTGGAAAATGAGAATGAAATGAACAGTTCGCAGATGCACTGAGAAATGAGCGCTTGGGACAGCGCAGGAATGTAACTTGAATGTTAATTTTTCAACTTCAGGTTCTATTTTAGATGTGCCAGTGTCTGAACTCTCTGCAAACTAGAAAGTGTGGCGACAGGGGAGTACATCCAGATTGCTGCTGGTTTACCACTTGGCTTTGCAAGTAAAAGCAAAAGCCTTTCAGGCTTACCGTGTTTTTTATTCACAGCAGGCAATTGCATAGGAAGATGAGGTCGGGAAGCTGCAATATTGATCAGACTATCTTCTTGGCAACCTTGTTCATGGCAACTTGGTAGAGCTTAGGATAAATGGAGTATTAGGGCTATAGAAAAAGGACAAAAGGAAGGTTACCGCTGGCTGTTCTTGGCAGCAATAGCTGGATGCCTTTTAAAAACAGCATCTGTTGTCATGGAGTTTCTGAATCCAAGGCCGGTTTCTGGCACTGTGATTTTCTCATGGCAAAAAACATTGTCCTGTCCTAGCCTTGGGGGAAAAATAAATAAATAAAGGCAATAGCCTTGGCAGCACTTGTCTATTATTGCAGCTCAATGACTGAACTGAATGGGACCAAAGGGAAACCTTTTCACAGAGAATCCTGATTTTTAAAGCTGGCATCCACTATGGTCTGCAAAATATCTTTTATAAGAACGTGTTTGACATTTGGAGAAGGATTTTGAATAGTTTATACAGAACTCACTTTCCTCTGAATCAGCGATGTTTTGATGTTGAAACTGAGAAGTGAATGCCTAATCTAGAGGCTTTTGGAAAGTCTTCCACTAGTGGCTTGTGTTTTAAAGCCCATTTTCCATTTCTAAACTTCAGATATAGTCAAAAGTGTAACACGTTTATAATTTCCTGACGTGGTCAGGAATGCACAGCAAGATATTAATTAATTGATTTGCTATTGATTATGTTTAACACTGTGTTGCTTTGCTGAGCTTTTTGCTATATTAAAAGGAGATACTTTGATTGTCTAGAAATATTCATGCTTGACTTAATGGACAAAAAGTATATTTGGCTTCCTGGTGAGATTTTTTTTGTTCTTGGATAGTTCCACTGACTGAAGCTTAAAAACTTGCTTGGTTTTACTTTTGCTTTGCGAACTTACTGAAACCTAGAAACAAGTGATGGTAGACGTGGTTCGGTGTTTCGGAAGCAGGAAAGCGGGGAGCCTTTGTGCTTTTATTTCTACATGACTTATTTTTAAAGGTGGGAAAGGATAATTACCCCATGTCAGAAAGCATCTGTAGGTAAGCTCTTCTGCTAGAGATGTGCAAACTCATTGGCTGAAGAATTTGCCCTTCAGGTCTTTCTTTAAAAGTCAGTTCTGTTTTGATACTGCCTGATTACTGTTGTTTGAAAAGTTTCAGGCAGCTAGTGAATAAACTTTCTGCATATTAAGTGTTGCATAGTAATTTGTGTTGCTTCACCTGCCTGTTTGTGTTTTGTCCACCGGTGCTAGTGGCTGTTGGGTCAAGGATTAGGGCTCTTGCAGGCAAGTTCAGAGTGGCCTTGCTGGTAGGGCCCCAGGGTAGGGTGTTGCAACTGCTGTGACTCTGCTATTCGAAATTACCAGCCCCAAAGCAGAGTTACTTTCTGTCCTTCTGGTGTCTTAGGCTGCCCAGAGAGAGGGATCTGTGTTAGGGCACTAAGCTGAGCAGGAGCGGTTGAGGCACGCGCGTGTGCGGTTCTGCAAAGCCTGCATCGGGCCGGTGACCGGAGCAGGGGTGTAATGACACCGCAGGGCTGCTGCGGCTTTTCTTCAGCAAAGAAGAGTCGGAGCCCTGTCATTTCAGGGTTTGTTTGCACAAGGGAGGGAGCCCTCGTCCTTGGGAGTAGCCGCGGATCTGCAAGTATAATTGTCAGATAATAAAGGGACCCCGGGAGCCAAAACTTGGAGTTTGGAACAGCCTTTGGAGCCCTTGCAAATTCTTTTCTACAAGCCCTTGGATGGTGGAGTTGTAAACACCAGTCATCTGCGCAGGACTGGGTTTTTTGTTCTTCTCTGTTTCAGTCTTTAAAGCATCCTCAAACGCCAAGACAGACTTCTTCCAACGTTGCCCCTGCAGGCTTGAATTGTGTTATTTGTTCTTTCTGTACAACCCCCCTAAAACATTTAATATAGTGTCTGTAGGTTTATGGTGTTTACTGTCAGTGCCACAAACATAAAAATCAGGCACTTCTAAATGTGAAAAGTTTAATATATATTACTACGACTTTGAGGTTGTTTTTACCTAGAAATTAATGCTAAAAGAAAAAGGTTTTTTTGTTATGACAGTCCAGAGTGTATATCTGCTAGCGAGTGAAACTTTTCTATAGACACTCATCATCTGTTTAATAATTTTTATTTCAAAATGTATTTCTTGACCTTATCAAGACTGTAATTAAATTTTAATTTTTCCTCTTTATAGTAATACTAACCTTTTTTAGTCTGTTAGACTGCATGAGAATTCAGAAACTGTAACTATGGAGGTTTGAAGAGTCAGCTTTATTTCAGCATTAGGAACATTTGGGACAGATGACTGACAGCGCTAAAATTTGTAATTGTAGTGTGTTTTCTTTAATTTTTACTCATTAAACTGATTTCTTAATTATTAGAAAATTAATTGTGTCTTTGAAATTCTGCACTTCTGCAGATGTTGCACTATATTTTTATAATAACAAAGTGACTGAATTGCTGCTTTAATTGCAAAATCTGACTTGAATAACAAAACTGCACTTAGTTCTTCCAAAAAAGTTAAGAGTCCCAGAGCAATGGGGGAGAAATGCGGATCTGATCACGATTGCCATAATTTAGGCCTCTTCCTTCAAACTTTGCTTAAGAGAGATATTTTCTTTTCCAGAAAGGAAGAAGGTAGTTTCCATGCAGTTTCCCTTTTACTTACTGGGCAGATTTTAGTTTGCTGTGGTGCTCTGTTTGTATTTGAAGGATTACAGCGATGAGAGGGTAGGAATGATGGCTGAAGCCAGTGAGTTCTCCTGGAAGGTCAAATGAAGCCTTCAGTTAAAAGCTTGGCACTTTCCTTCTAAATACAATTGTTTGCTAATCTGTGATGAACATGTTTCATGGCCAGCTTTGTTCTTCAAGAGCAAGACCAGTGCCTGTGGTAAGTTGAACCAGTGTGCCAGTCCCACCACAAAGCACACTGTAATGGTGGGAGTGCTGGAGAAGCTCTGGGTAAACAGCCGACAAGCTGGAAAGGGCATGGTATTAACATGCAGCATTGATGGCGCTTGGCTTTCTGCTACGGTAAACCCAGGGAAATAAAAACAAACCCCCATCATAAACCCCAATCTTTAAGGGGGTTTGCTCGCACTGAAGTTTGTATTGGAGAACTTGCCAGTGCCCAAGACTGGAGAGCAGAATAACTTCTGGGTGGATAAACGTAAGAATTTAACCCTGACATAGAGCGATGGTAGCATGTCGAGGGTGGTTATGCTGTTACTTAATCTGCTTTTGTTTTGGTTGGAAGATCTTTCTTTGATCTGGCTCATCACACAGTTGCACAAGCGATGTGGGAGTGAAGAGGGGGACCACCCCTGCAGTGGCTGTGTGGCTTTGTGCCAGGTTCACATGGCAGCAGAGAGGTGGCTTCAGGATGCATGAGGCAGCAGAGTGGGCAGATGGGGATGGGGCATGGTCTTCTCTTTTCACTGGTGCGCAGCTTTAGGGTGGCTGACTTTGTGATGGTAGGTGAGATGCCTTTTTAAAAAGGTCCTATAGGTACAAAGAACAGTCTTGACCCAGGATGGCCCTACAGGCACAGTCACACAAGCTGGGTTAGGAAGTGAAAATGAAGTACATGAGATCTACAATAGCACTTGAAGGATTAAAAAAGATGATGGGAACTTTGGTCAAGGTACAGTTCTACTTACGTGGGTTTTTCCCTCTCTATCTTGGTGCAATTCTTTTTACAGCCAAGTATGTGTTCCCTTGGAGCCCCTTGGACTTGATTGTTCTTCTTTCTCTGCATGACAAAGAAGGTGAATTTACTCTGAAGAAATATTTCCATGGCAGCCACTTAGAAAAATGTTCCTATGTTCTTCTGTTACAACTTTTTTTTTTTCCTGTTTTGTTTTATAGACACAGATGAGGACACAGTGAAAAGGTGTTTTGCCACGTTTGAAGAGAAGTTCTTCCAAACCTGTGAGAAAGAACTTGCCAAAATCAACATTTTCTATTCAGGTAAGGTGCTTATTTGTGTATATTTGTGGAAAATACAGCAACACGAAAAGAGTCTTAAGGTCCCAAACTTTCAGAATAACCACAGTGGTCATGCAGGTCTACCATCAGGTAATTATAGGGCAGGTTTATATGGGAAGCTGCACTTGATTTAATCACAGATGTGGAGCTAAACCATGGTATTTGAATGGAGGGAGAATGAAGGGCAGGTGATTTCATTGCTTTGCAGTAGCATCCTGCTGAACCTTATGAACCTGGGTGCTCACCTACTGGGCACAGTTTCTCAGCTTGACCATGGTGACAGTCTCCTGTGCATGTTTTAGGTGTGCTAAGCTCCCTAGCTGGTGTTTTCTGAGCTTGTGCAGGAATAGCTATCATGGACTTGCCTGTGTATGGTAACTCGACTGTCTTGCTGTGTCCAGCAAGTTTTCAAGCACTTAACTCTTGCAACTTTACACCATTAGCCAGTAGCAGTTTGTCATTGGCTGTGTATAAAATCCTGTTTAGTAAATTGAGTAAAAAATTTAATGGTGGTAAGAGTAGGGATTCCTAGGGGTTGTATGTCAAAGTGGTGGTGTTTTCTCTGAGAAAGCTTGCTTTCCCTCCCTGTGTTTTGAAAATAAACTTTACAATGGTATAATCTGAAATTCACCCTGTAATACTGCTACAAAAGGCTTAGTAACAGTGTGCTCCAGTTCCACCCACCATTACACTTCAGCTGGTTTTCAACCTCTTTTGGTAAGGTTTAAAATGGGTTTCCAACTAGAAAGGCGTTTAAATATGGATATAATGATGCATTGACTTCTGCTATACTTTTTCTTAACATGCTGATTTATTAACTTGGTGCTATAAACAGGCTTTTGCAGCACAATATGGTAACCTTTTCTGTTTCTGATTTTAATCTGGTAATGAAGACAAAGATTAATTGTGCAAAATATTTTAATAACCATCAGGTGATTATTTTATTGCTAGCAGAATCTGTGTTGTGAACATGAGAATAGCTGAAAGCAGGATCGATGTAATAATTGCACTGTGGCTTGGCTCTGTGCAGCTTCCATCTAGGGAAGTAAACCTCTCTTGGGCTGGCTGTGCCTGCTCTTCTGGCTCCCTGGAGCAGTGGTGTTTTGCTATAGCCAGAGTGGGTGTCAGGACAAGGGCAAGGGGCAGTCTGTAGGTAAAGGCGGTAAGTTTTATTAGGCTAGCTGGCTTTTACGCTTTATAGGCATTTTTCTACACACAATTCATATGTACCTAACTCAAAACAATTACTCTCAGTTTTCTTTCCCTGTGAGATCTTCTGTTTCTCTCCCAGGTCTGAGGTAAGGCTTTTATGCTGAGAAACTTATCTTACTTTTCTAGTTATATCAGATCCTGTGTATTAAGAGCTAGACTCTGTGGAGGAAGTTCTGTCAATTCAGATGCACAATACAGATTATAATTTTCCCTAATGAGGACCTGCTAGCACACGTGCACCCACGTATATGCACCCATTCCAGTGTTGTTTAAAATGGCATTAATAATACAGGGTAGGGTTTTTTCAACTTGCTGTCATTTCAAAAAGTTATAGGAGAGAATACATGTAATTTGAAAATCTCCTGTGATAAGATTAAAATAAGTCTTTTTGTTCGCTGAAGAGCGACATGACTGTAATAGTATGGAAACCCTTTGTTAGGGTTATTAATGCTAAGCTACATCAAGAAATGTTCCATCAGTGGTTCCTCTTCTTGATCATGTCAGAAATAGGTCACGTCGGACCTTACTGTAACTCCAGGCATGTGTTAGCTTGGATTGTGACTTGGTACATCCTATTTATTATTAGGATTATTATATGGCTTATTACATGCTTGTCTTCACAACAATAAATATTGCCCATTTTCAAGAAAGCTAAGCTTGCTGTTGATCTCCGCTTTATTTCCTCGTTGTGTTTCCCTGTGCTGAGGGATCCTCAGTGAGCATTGCCGGGGATTGCCAACCATGGACAACCCCGTTCCTCTGGGTGCTCCCGTACCCCAGCACCTCGCTGGCTCCCTGGAGGCGCTGGGGGTTGGAGTGTCTGCTGCAAAATGCCTTTGCCTTGTTCTGTGTGCTCAAATTGTTGGCTCTCATCAAACATAGCCTTAATTCCCCAGACCATTATCCCAGCTCTGTAGGAAGGAAAATTGCCATTATCACTAAATCTCTTTTGATAAACAGTTTGTGATTATTTGGACTATGCTCAAGAAAATCTGCACTCAATTGAAAGAAAAAAGAATATCAGTAAAATTTGCAGATGATTCCATTAAAGGAATGCCTGTTCAAGTGCTAAAGTTTTATTTGTAGCCAGTTTTGGTTTGTGTTTGGTATTTTCTAGAAGGGAGGTTTGTTGTATTTTAAATTAGCACCATCAGGATCTGCTTGGGCTACTGTTTAGCTAGTAACATTTTTGTGGTTAATTTAGGAGCTGGTTTTATTATTTGTAGGAAGCCATGGCTTTAACTTGGTAAGCAAAATATTGAACATAATATGTACAAGTAGGAAAAGGAAGGAGTGCTAAAAGAGGCTGCCTAAAATGCCCAGAGCCGTGAGCTGGGTAACTGCAAGGAAGTAAGGGCTGTTTGATTACCTCCGTCAGGTGAAACAGGTTTAGATCAAAACCATGAGCAGGTAAACTGGAACTGAGGGGGGGAAATTTTACTAGCTCCTTGGTGTGATAGGTTTTTTTTCATGATGCTTTTGTGTGAACTTTTCTTTAAATGTGGAAAACAGAGTCAAAACCAACTTGGAATTGCATAGTTGAGGTGATTAACTCTTTAGATAGTGTTTTTTAGTCAGGATCTAGAAGCATTTTGGGGGCAAAGCTGCTTCTTTATTGCAAGCATTTTTGTTGAAGCCTGGCTCTGCTGGGTTTAGATTTCTTAGTCTTTGCCATGAGATTACACTGGAGCTGAGTACTCAGTGGGTATCAGGTCATGCAAAATGCTGCAACGCAACAAGAGTGGTGCCCCAGTTTCTAAGCGTATGCTGGTTTTTCCTAACTCTTTTGAGTGGCCCATGTTTTTTTAGAAGTCACTTTTAGGAGTGCTAAATTAGTGATACTGGTGAATGTATTTTCAATTATTTTGGAGTATGTTGCGAACTGGGAAATTAATGTCTGCTGTGTTTTGCCGTTTCTCTAGGCAATTCCCTAGGAGGTTTTAAGAATAGCAGCAGATATTTTGTCTTATTTTGCTTCTGCAATAAATCTTGATGATAAAATAATACTTAACGAGATGAAATGATTTGTGGACTGGATAACTGGAGTCAGTGCAGGAGAGAGGGCAGGAGGGAGAAGAAGGTGACAGGACTGCCATTTCTCAGGGGTGGCTTGTCACTTGCCACTGGACTGGGTGAGTTGCCTTTAAAGCCTCATCCTCAGAGGACTGTGGTCCTCCCCTATGGATGGAGAGGGCTGTATAGAAGACAGCACATGACTCTTTTCAGCAGTGCATAATTAAGAAGAATGTTTGTATTTGGAGACTATGCTTTTTAGTGGCTGTTACTTTGCAGAGAGGAAAATTGCAGCAGTGGTTTTATAACTATTTCAAAGCATTGTCTTTTCTTTAAATATTGTGTTATTAGGCTGATGGATTTTAAGATTTTTCTGGACATAGGGACAATGGAGCAGTGCTTTAAATTGAAAGATGCAAATTTAAAATCTTCCATATTTAATAACTTGATCCAAAATAAATCTCAGTGTATCACAGATGGTTTAATATGACATCTTGAATATAGAGAGTGATCTTGTGAGTTATTTGTGTGAAGGCTTTTGATTCTTTCAGCTACTGTAACAGATATCTGTTACTTCTTCCTGAGAAAGTTCCCGAAGTGGGGAGAGATTATTGTGTTTGCAGTCTGACCTTGTGTGTGTTAAATATTATGTGGTTGTAGGTTGTGGGCAGACACTTCTCACTGTGGGCTGCATTGCTTCTGCTTGGAGTCCTTGCAGCTGTAGAAGTTGTCAGAGAGGAGTTGTCCTTCCCTGTCTTTTTAAAAACCTCTTACTTTATTAAAGTTTATAATCAATAAAGTTATAGAGAGTTTCAGGCTACTCTGTACTTGATTATTCTATATTTATCCCCGTTTTCTGTTTGGAAAGGCATTCTCCTTCTGGAAAATATCTTATGCAGAGCACTGTAAAATTATTTACAGAGGAGTTTTGCTCTTAAAATTAACCAGAATTGAATAAGACTGAGGAAAAGGTCCGAAATGCTCCCATAGGAGTAAATCTTACGGGGGGGGGGAATTGAGAATTACCATTAGCTTGTTAATAAGATACTAATGAAGAGAATTAAATTGACAGCCAGGAGACTGCTGGGCAAAGCTTTGGGTTATGGTTTCTGGTGCACTGGTGTGTGTCCTGCTGGGTGGAGGTGGCTCCAGCTCCCAGCTGTCTGCTCCAACACTGTGAACTTGCTCAGCATCATCCTGGCCAATGCCAGCACCCATGGTCTGCGATGGGGCTTATCAACAGAGATGCCAAAGCTGTGACTGAAGCCAGGGGCTGGGGGGGAAGCCTGGAAGGAACTAGTTGTACAGAACAAAGAGAAAGGTAATGGTGTCAGTTATGCTGTTTTTAGCATAAAAAGATTGCTATTTAGCCAAAAAGATTATTTTCTGAAAGTACATAAAGCAGCATGTTTAAAGGAACACCTGTTTCATACTTGAGACATGAGGAAGAGAGACTGACTTGTTCTGAAAACACATCAAAATGATATTTAAATTCAGGTTGACTGTCCCTTTAATCAGTAAATAATGAGGCAGTGCTTCTAACCTGCGTGAGCCTAAACTGAGGAAAAGAGGGATAAATTATTACAGCGGATCATGTACAGCAGCAAGTAGTGTTGTAGCTCCTGATCAAAGCAGAAGCTGTGTTTGTCTGTCACCGGGAGCTTGGCAGAGGCTTTGCATTGCTCTCTGAGCAACAGAATTCAGCGGCACATTTGAAGTGTGTGGGGTTGGTTTGGTTTTTTTTTCCCTTTGGTTTCCTTACTGTCATAAAAAGATAGTAAACATGTAGTCAGTAGTGGGTACACAGATATGAAAAGTGCTTTGCTTACTAACTGTCAAGTTTCATAATATTGTCTAATAGTTTTTTTTTTCTAATGCTTTTTGTGCATTTGCTTTATTTGAGAAAGGCAAGCAGCTTTCCTTTGCGCGCAGGGTAGACATGTGGTCATTGCTTTGGTATTTGGATGAGACCCTATCTGCCTGGCTGCCTCCAGCTATAGCTCTGCCAGTGTGGGGAGGTCTGACCCTGCGTCCCTTTGCTGGTTTATAGCCCCTAGGTGCAGGCAGCAGTTGTGCAGGTTGGGCTTCTTCCATCTGTAACAGGTATTCGTATGGTCCTGGAACGAGCATCCTCTAGAAATCAGATCCGGGGTGGAAGTTGAGAGGTCTGAGTTCATGTCTAGTGCTGCTTTAGTCTCTGCTGAAGGGACAGCCCCTTGATTTTTACTATATTAAATGAGACCTGTTTGACATGGTGGCTTTTTTTTGGAGAACATACATGTTTTACTTAAGAGTGCATTAAAACCTTTATTGAGAAGGAGCTTAATAAAAGAAAAATATGCAGAGTTGTTGAATTTAACACTTAGTGGGGGAAAGCCATGCAGTAAGTTATTCAATGAAGTGCTTTTTACCTACAGGCAAATTATTTGAGGAAAAGCTATAGTGCTTTTTACAGGCTTGGTAGGCAAGTTGCTATCCTCTCATCTGACTTTTCCCTTTCCTTGCTAACAGAAAAGCTTGCAGAAGCTCAGCGCAGGTTTACTACTCTTCGGACTGAGTTACAGTCAACTTTGGATGCACAGAAAGAAGCCAGTGGGGCTTCCACGCTGCAGCGGCGCAGAAAGCCGGTCTTCCACCTGTCGCACGAAGAGCGTGTCCAGCATAGGAATATCAAAGATCTGAAATTGGCCTTCAGCGAGCTCTACCTCAGCCTCATCTTACTGCAGAACTACCAGGTACCTGCAAAAAGAGGTGGTTTTACAAAACCCTGTGTGTAAATGTCTCTGTGCTTTGTGTATCCTTTAGTTGCCTCATTCCAGCCAGTTTTTTATTTCTTTTTTTATTTTAGGGTCCTAGACATTTTTAAAGAAAAGGCAGATGCCTACCAGCTAGCAGCATATGTCTTAATGCTTTTTGTTGAGCTAGAAATGCTAAACTGACCTGCAGAAGAACTTTCCTCCTTCTTCCTTTTCAGGGCTGGCTGACCCCAGCACCCTTGACCCAGGCATGGTCAGGACACAAAGTCACATCAGGGCCTCCTTGTTCTGCAGTGTGTTGTTCTATGCAGGGCTGGAGCTGGCAAGTTGGGGAAGAAGCTCTTTTATCTAATATTTGTAATGAAACTTGAAATACTAATGTACTGTTTCCTCTTGGCGTTACCATGGTAGTGACTGTGACCTTGCTATATTAGAATTTCTTGTTAAAACATCCATTTACAAAAATGTTTTTAATTCTGTAGGATACAGGCTTGTTTGCCTTGAAGTATGAAAAAACAAATCTTTAGTTGTACTTGGATTTCTGGCATGAAAAGCCATGGTAAATACTGCAGATGCTGATTTCATTCCAAAAATCTTGAAATAAAAATCTGAAACTGTTAAGATTTTTTTTGCTAGGCTGGGTCTTTTTGTGTTAAATACTCTGAAATGCTTTTAAATGTCTTATTGTGGGTTTTTTTAGCCTGATAAATAAGAATGTTTGAACTTAAATTCTTTACGCTAAATTTGCTACATCTTTATTTAAATCTTTACCAGCATTGTACTTGAGAATTTTACTAAACAAAATCCACCATAAGAATTACTTGAATAGGACAAAACTTAATTTTTCCAAAACTCTGAGTGTTTATACCTCTCCTAAAATGATGTTATGTCCTTGAGCATGTGCGCATACGCTGCCAGTGCTTACTCCAGATGCCTCAGCTAGAATTACCTTGCTTTAATACTGGGTTTCCAGGTTGGAAAATTTTGGTCCAACTTCTACAGGAAAAAGCATCAGACTGCCTTCAAGGAAGCTCATGGGGATGTGTTCAGACCACCTCTTACAAACATTATAAGTACTTATTTTCATTGGTTGAACTGACACCCCTCCGTGAGTCCTGAACACAGGTTTTATAGCTGTAGGAACTATTTATGGCTTTCTCAATAAAGACCTTTAACTACTAGAGAGAGTTTCTAGTTCAAAATCCTGGGAAAGGTAGGGTATCCTTTGCTTTTCAAGTATGGAATGAAGCAGTATTACCTGCTGTAATTTCTTCACTCTTAAAAAAAGAAAGCTTTTTACTGTTGGTTACAAAAATCACTTCTGAGGCTTGATGAAGAATTTGAATAGAGGATGACATAGGTCATTCCTTTGAAAAAATCTTTTCCTACTCTGCATCAGTGAAGAAAGGCATCTTGAATGCTTATATTTTTGCTTTTTGCTACCACAAATCCAGGTCCTTTGTATGTATACTAAATACTGATGTAAAACCCATCACCTTTCATAGTTTCCAAAAGGAGCAGAGCTTCCTTCTACAACATAACTTCAAAGAGAGAATGAGAAAAATTAGTTCAAATCGGTTTTGAAGTTGAGGACAAGGAATACAAGTACTAAACCAACCATAAACCCAGTCCCCAGAGTTCTACTCTTAATCGCTTCTTAGGAGTATTCAAGATCTTGTGGTTTCGGAGAGGGAAAATAGTAACCTGGTGGGAAGATGATGTGGCCAAGGTCTTCATGTAGGAGACAAAGTGAAGTCACCAGCAAATTCCTCAGTGTGGTAGGACTGAAGCAAGTTGCATGTGTTCATTCCTAAGGTACACAAACCAAACATCAAGTGAAACTGTAACTTGTCTCCAGGGCAGCTGTTTCTTTTTTAACTTACCAATGATTAAACTTCTGATAAAATTAACTTATTGTTAACAGTGATATATACTTCTGGAATCAGTAATATATCATTCTAGAGTATGTACATACATAAATAAAACTATTTATTTGAAATACTATGTTTTAGAACAAACAAATCTTGAGAAATTAAGTATGTAGTATATACTTATATATAATACAGTACATTTGTGGGGCAAATAATGGAGGCTGAATCAGTCTTACTAAACCGCTGTGCATTTGCCTTGCTGGTGCATTTCCTGATACACTTGTGTATGAGCAAAGATTTTTGAGTCCACTGTTTGATCCTACTTGATCTTGAACAATATTATTGTGTAAGTTGCACTGTTTGGGGTTTTTTCCACCTTTAATGACAAAACATAGCATTAGTTGATTCACTTCAATGGATTTGATTAGTATCCAGCAGAAATGGAAGTCAGGCTTGGAGAAAGTCCCTTTCCAAATAAAAGCATCACAAATAGCAAGAAATACAAAACTTGTGACTGTGTAAATTATGTTTGGCTAGGTTTTTTCACAGTTTCATCACTGAGTGTTCCTTGTCAGGAGTACTGCTGTACCCAGCAGTGTTTTTATCATGCACTTTGGGGTTGCAGAATTTTTGCAGCCAGAGGATGGACCACCACTGGAGGAGGTTCTAGGGTGTCTGGTGTAACTGTGACCGACCTGCCAGGGCACACCAGAGTTAGGCTGTGATTGCACATGTGGCAGACAAAGTGATGTTAGTTCAGGCTACAGAAAAATCTCTGACCAAAATCGTAATTTTGTTGCATCTTTTTAATTTCAAATTTCTGAAATAGTGGTCTGTTGTCCCTGGGGTGGAATGCTGGCATTTCCAATAGAAAGTAATTAAAGTCTCTTGTCTGCAATAATGCAGATTGTTAATGCATTGGCTTCCTGCTCCTGTCTCCCTAGCCTCATTTCTCCACCTAAATGGTAGGGGTCTGGTATTAAATCACTCTAAAGTATAATTAGATTGAAAATAATTTCAGCTAGTAGTTGGCGCCTCTCCCCAGGGCACTGGATTTTGCCATTTTCTCTGTTTTTCTTTCCAAGCTACTTTCTAAGCTTTTTTTTAGAAGTGAATCTTGCCATGGTCTGCCTGCATTCCTGCTGTTGCTTGAATGAAACATTGAGTCTTTTGAGTGGCATTTTCTGTATAACGAAATGCAGGATTTCAAAAGCATCTTGTCACAGCAGTCGCCTGCAGTGCGATGAGCTTTGCCTATCTTAGTTACCTGCATTAGAAGGGGTTTGGTTCAGGGCTCATAACTTGGAAATCAACCATCATTTCATGTTTTAATGCAGCACTGTGTGCTTATCTTGACAGACTAGAGAGTTACATCTCCCACGTCTGCTCTAAACTAGTTTTGCAGTCAGCGTGCAATGTACTCTGTGAAAAAGGATGATGTTATGGGGATGCACTTGGCTGGACTTAATCTGCAGCATTTAAAACTTTCACAAGTTTTTTGTCGTACGAGGATTTCCCTTCTATAATGCGCTTACCTGGAGAACTTGATTTGAAACCTGTGTAAAGTTTAAAGAAACTAGAAATCAGTAGCCTAGTTTCAGAAGGGAGAACATCTTGAAGGATTGGCAATGACTGTAGTAGTTGGCACAAAACGCAGTCTTTCTGCAGCTTTGTATTTTTGTTAAGAGCTCATTACAGCTACTGCTAATCTGGAGACCAGGTGCTGAGTTGCAGTAGCTGGAACGTATGCAGTAAGGCGTACTCGGAGGGAACACGTCTTGAAATAACTTTAAGCATACGAATTTTCAGTATGTCCAAAGGCTACTTATATTCAGTGAGGTTCATCAGGAGTGTCATCGCTTCCTGCATTAAGGAGGAAGGTGGCAGTGATTTGGCTTTTCAGGGAAAATGAGGTTTAGGTAGTTCCCTGCAAATAAGTTACCTCTTTCTATGCCTTTGAGTGCCACGCTTTTTCTGTTATTTGTAAGGGATATGTATTGCTTCTAATAAAGTAATAACTCAAAAACTTCTGACAATAGATGCAATAATTCTGATTCTCCTTATTAACTATTCCTTTTTTGCTAGTGCTGGAAGTATAACCATTTAACTTTCTTGAGAGCTGACCGAGGTGAAAGCCAGTAACGGTTTTCTGTCATCTGCAGAACCTGAACTTCACCGGCTTTCGCAAGATCTTAAAGAAGCATGACAAGAACCTGGAGACAACGCGGGGGGCAGAATGGCGGGTGGCCGAGGTGGAGGTGGCACCCTTCTACACCTGCAAGAAGATCAACCAGCTTATTTCCGAAACAGAGGTAAAGATGCTAGTCTGGGCACTGCTCCACTTTTAAGTAGAAAACAGTGTTTTCTTGTTCACTACTGATTCCTATAATGTTTTTCCCTATATATAGCTTGTATTCACCACCAAGGCAACTATTGCTTTTGAAATGCCACTGATTTCTGGCACTGCTTACATCAATTTGGGTATATTCTTTTCAGCTGGTAACTTGTCACTCTGAAAACCTCATGCAGGGTTAGCTTCTATTGTGCAATACCTGATGCAGCACGGTAAGCTTTTCATATCTTCGTTACTGTGTATTAGAAGAGTATTGGGCCCGGGCTCAAATGTAACTTGGAAATCAACCAGTATTTTTTTTTGTTTTGTTTTAATGCAGTACCATGTGCTTATCATTAGAATGAGCTTCTGTGATACATATCTTTATCTCCTTAGGAAGTGGTGACCAATGAGTTAGAGGATGGGGACAGACAGAAGGCTATGAAACGTTTGCGTGTTCCACCCTTAGGAGCAGCTCAGGTGAGAGATCAAGTTATCTCGTGAAGCTGCCTCTCCAGCTTGTCAAGATGCCAAATTAGATTCAATATTTGAACAAAGTAGTGAAAATACTGATCTGAGTGTCCTCCACAAATTGCGTGGGGGGGCCTGATCACATAATCTGCTTTAGTTCCGGAAGATTTGGGAATAGCTTACTTACTATTCCTAATGCATGCAAACAAGATAATAAATAGTAAAAGGAAATTTGTGCTAATAACAACATATACTTAGTGTTTGTGTGGTCTGGAATATTTTTCAAAGGGTATTGAGATACCCAAGCTCTGTTTTGAGACAACACCACCATAAACAAGAATATTATGCAGCATTTTCAGTTAAAAAAAACCCCTCACTTCAAGAGCAAGAGTGTGATCAGAGATCAGAACATTGCATCCCTGATTTAAAATTTACTCTGCAAATTAATCTGACTTTGCTGATAACCTGTTTACTCCACCTTAATTCCACCATTGGTTTGTTCACAGCCTGTACCAGCCTGGACTACATTCAGGGTTGGATTGTTCTGTGGGTTGTTCATTGCACTGAACGTCACTGTCATACTTTCAGGTGGGTATCCTCAGCTGGACCCAGCTGTCTGCCATATCTTGGTTTGGATATGTTCTTGTCACTTAGCGAGGGCCTGGATCTGAACTGAGTTGGCCAGGATGTTCTGGGTTAAATCAGCCTGGGTTAAATCAGCCTGAGTCACATCACACTGTTGTGAATTATAGTTCTGCTCAGTAACAGGTTGTGATTTTTCTCATGTTATATACACGGATTTTGGGACTTTGAAGGTATTATAGTTTGTTCTCCTGGTTTCCTTCTTATTCTTGAGGGAATATTCTGGAGGTGCAACATCCATGTATAAAGACAGATTTCTGTTACAGTTCTGTGAATGCACAGCCCTCTCCCACCTTGAGAGAGGTGCTTGTAGAACTTAAGTTTTGCGTGGTACTGATTCCCTAGGGAGAATGAAACTAGACGTGGAGCCATGTGAGCACCATGCCATTCAAGACATATTCATGTTCAAAAAACGTCTAGATGTGGTACTTCAAGACATGGTTTAGCAGGCATGGTGGTTTGGTTTTTTGTTGTTTTTTTTGTTGGGGCTTTTTTTTTGGGGGGGGCGGGGGTTGATGGTTGGACTAGATGATCTCAGAGGTCTTTTCAAGCCTTAACAATTCTATGATTCTATATAGAAATTTCTAGGATTTCATTGCCTGGTAC
>VZTL01061506.1:26246-52148 GCA_013400535.1 Scopus umbretta
TTTTTTTTTACTTGTTGGCAGATTTTGGCAATTTAAAAGCTACAATAAATTATTGCATATCTCAGGCCTTGGTTTTATTCTGCTTTGCGTCTTCTGAGTTTGGACTCTTATTAGAGCCATGTTAGTCCGCTAGATCCAGATACAGTGCTTCATCGCACACAGCTTCTCTAATTGTGTGCGTGATTTCAGTAGTGTTGTAACTTGCTTAAGCAGTACAAAGGAAAAGGCTTAACAAATCCATGTGTGAGCTCTTGTGCTAGGGAAAGCCCATGTCTGTGGTTTTGACTTAAAAGAATTTTTAATCAGATGTTTCTGTAACTGGATTCAGTCACCTCTTGGGATAAAATTTTGCTGTTCGAGAAGCTGTTTGCACTGCTTCCCGTTTGGTCTTCCTATAGTAGAGGCTGACCCATCTGCATGAAGGGTCCATTTCATGTGTATAAGCTGTTTTTTTTATTCATTGTATCTTTTTTTTTTGGTGTAACTTGCATGCTTGATCTCTGTGTGAGATGCAAATACGATTGAAGCCAGTTGTGTTTGCTTTATCTCTCAGTATTAAGAATAAAAAGTGACACAGGTGTGAGAATGAATTCATAAAAATGATTATATCTCTAAAGCAGATGTTACTAACCTAGTGTGAATAATAGGTGTGTTTGTATCAGCAGACATGATCTGATATCTGTACGTTATTTCAGATATCGGGCAAAAACTGTATTCTAACTGCAAAGTGTTTGTTTTTAATTGGATGTTACTCTGCTAAACTCTCTGCTACTTTTGTTAAATTATTTTTATGATTTGATAGACCAAGATAGGATTTTGGCAGTGTGTACGTAGAATCTGTGTAACAGCATTAAAACGTGACTTCTAGTAGTAAACCACTTCTGTATTACCTGATTTTAAAAGTAGAACAGCAACATTTTATAGAGGTGAGTTCACAATAACTTGGGGTCCATTAAAGGCTGCTACAGGCGTATCCCAGGAGAGCGTCACCCTAAAGAGGTAGAATTTTGAGACCTCACTGTTTCCATATCAGCTTTCCTAGGTACCAGGCTAATGTGTAATTGAGATTGAAAGTCTGTGGACATGAGCATATGTTTTATTAACCGAAAACCTGTAAGACTTCATGCAAAATCTCAGGACTCTTGCTGCAGCAGCGCCCTGTCTCTTGTTTGGGAATTAGGCTGCAAAGCCATTGGGCTTGTCACCAGTGACATCTTCCTCTCTGAGCCCTGTGTTCAGAGCCTGTGCTTGCTGAAGGGATCAGTTGATCAAGTGTCACGTACCTGCTTGACTCTAGCCTTTGTACTGCACAAGCTAAACTAGATAGGGTTTAGTATCAGAGGAGAGAATATACAGAGGTACCCTCAGTTTCTGCGGTGTCAGTAACTCAGCTCATCGTACTGTTCAGTATCTGCTTTTTCTCTAGTACCAGCTGGTGTTCCACACTGCAATTATGGTCCTCTACCACTGTGAGAGTCCAGAAATAAGATTAGCGGACATTAGCTGTGGAGGTCCTATGCTATAGTGTCATATTAAACTGTGTTCACCTCAGGATAAACTTTGTCTGGGTGTTCTGTCTCGAATAGCACACAGAAAAATCTGTCCTATTCTGTCTGGTCTTGTCTTATTCAGTATTTTTGGGGCTGTTCTGTCGTGTTTGGAAGCACCTCCCTTGGTTGTGTCTGCAGGCATTTTAGATTAAAATTTGAAATGTGTGCTTTTGCAATTCCGTATTTAAGACTCATTTTTTTCAGCTTCTTCAGGGTGTATGTCATTTCTGTGCAAAATTTGACTCTCTTCTGCCTGAATCCAGTATTCTCTTTAAGTTTTAAATTCAAAGCAACAGTTCTTGAGTCATTGTTCCTTGCACTGTTCCTCCATAATTTCATGTGATATAAAGTACAGATGCTGAACTTATGAAACTTCTTACAGATATGCTTTCTCTGAAGAAAAGTTTGGAAAACATGGGGCTGTAATTTAGATGGGAGGGCTTGTGAGAATAAATTCTCAGCATCGATTTCCCCCCACCCCCCCTCTTAAAAAGCATGGGGGTGAGAGACACTCCATGAAACTGAAAGTGAGGATTTGAACAACTGTATTTTATTTGCGCCTTTCTCATAAAACCCATATCGGGCAACTAGCAGACAGTATTTTGCAAAGGGGCTTGTGCTAGAGAAAGCTGCTGCTGTATAAGGCTGCTCTTGTTTGAAATTAAGCAAATGTGTTTCCAAAACCCTAAAGACTGAACAAAGGAAGCAACAGGCTTTCCAGTATTGCTGCCTTATGTTGGGTTTTCTGTTTGGGTGCAGCTAGAAATCATATTGCTAGTTATGAATATGTATTACATTACAGTTGTATTGATTTCGGTGATTAGGCGCAGTTTAGTGTTGTTTTAAATCATGTAAATGGTGCTTCTTGGTTTTGTGGGGAGCTGAAGTATTTGTGTATCTGTCTGTTGGGATTTCACCTCCATTAAACTAGAACATTTAAGTGCATATAGTCACCATTTGTGCTAGTGTTGTCCCTTGTGCCTGTAGTGTGAGACAGGGGACTTTAGATGCTGCTAATGACTTGACTGTACCAGCTGGAGAGTGAATTTTCCCCAGAATACTCCTAAATTCTCTGACAGGCTAGGCAAAAAGTCCTTCACTTGCTGCAATACGCGGGTGCGTATGAGTGTACCCTGTTTTCACAGGTTACAGCCGAGCATCTGAGAGCCACCATGAAGCAGCAGAGTGCAGCTTTGCTTTGTGACATGATTTGTGGTATCACTAAGGTTGTTTTGTTTTTGTCTTTGCCAGGTGTGGCTTTTATAGATGGACCAAATGTGTGGCCACTGGTGAGAATCTATCGAGGTGGCTTTCTCCTGATAGAATTCCTCTTTCTCCTGGGTATCAACACATATGGCTGGAGACAGGCTGGAGTGAATCATGTCCTCATCTTCGAACTCAATCCCCGCAGCAACTTGTCCCATCAACATCTCTTTGAGGTAAATGGAACAGATTGTAGGAGTGGTTGAGCTGTGTGGTGTATTGGGAGGATAAATCCTGCACTGTTTCCTGGCAAGGAGTTCTAACACAATTAGAAGAGGAAGTTGCTGAAGTCTGATTAGATTACAGGATTGAGCACTGCCATCCCTCTTCTTATAATCAGAATTCATTGTAGGTTTTGAGGCTATATTTTCATAAGGTATCTATGTGCTTTTTCTATCTTTCTGTAGATTGCTGGTTTCCTGGGGGTTTTGTGGTGCCTGAGCCTGCTGGCATGTATATATGGTAAATTCACCTACATCCCTATGCAGGTGAATCCACTCATCTTGTATGGCTTCATGTTGCTTTTTCTCATCAACCCTACCAAAACCTTATATTACAAGTCCCGTTTTTGGCTGCTCAAACTATTGGTAAGTCTCAAACTTGATTTAAATAAATACATTTTTTTAAAATGCTGTAGCTGAACAGTAGCAGTTAAGTATATAGAAGCATCACTAATCTTCAGGAAAAAGGGATGCTTATGTCACTCTGTATTCATAGACCAGACCTGATGCGGTATTGACTGCAAATGGTTATTGAGCATGGGTTTACAGAAGCAACTTCTGCTTGTCTGTACCAGTCTATCATTATATTTGTATTGCAGGTAGCTACTTGTTAATCTTCCTATAGACAGCTGTACACATACTTTTGCACATACAGAAACACTCAGATATCTTTGCTTGTTTGTTCCTGAATGTAGCGAAACACTTTGGTTAGGGTTACAGTGCGCTAAGGCAAGGCTGCATGGATGCTCGTCAGCCCAAACTGGGAGAGTGCCAACATTGAGAGGGTTCACTGATGCAGAAGGAACCTTTGCAAAGGTTACTGCTTATGAAATTATGTTTATAGGTGTATGTGGGGGTGTTTCAGCAGATCTTCTTGTGGTCTTAAGCAGAACTATTTATTTTTGACCCAGCTCCTCTTTTCCTGGTAAGATAAATCTGGTCAATTGAATGCAAATGTGTGCTACTTCAGTCTTCCAGTTATAGTTGGGAGCTCCAAAAGAGCAGTTTTCAAACTTGTTGGATGGCTTAACAGTTTCTTTCCAAAAGGCTGTTTCACATGTTCATCCCCACCCTGTATGCCCTTTTAAGTTGACTTTAATCAAGATGATTCCCTTGATACCTTATTCTTGCTGGAACTGCTCTGAGAGAATTGGGCAGAAGAGGGTTTGGCTGGCTGATGTTACTCGTAGAATCATTTCAATGCCAATTAAAACAATTAGCTTTATCTGGAACATGACAAAGACGAAATGTAGAATCATGCTTCAGGCGTGTGCATGCAGGTATGCACACAGCTAGTTAAGTCTGCACGCTTACCTCTGTTATTTGCTAGCTTACTACTATTTCAGTTTCTTCCTTTTTTGCCTTCCAGCGTTCAGCCATCTCTCATAGATGTACCTTTAGTCCCAAGCCTCATTAGTCTTACTGCTGTCCTTTGGTGCTAGGGGAAGTGCTGGTAGTGCTCTAACCATGTGAGCAATATCTGTGCTAATTTACCTTAATGTCTTAACAGGGTAAGATTCTCAGTCTTCGCAAAGATCTTAGTTTGCAATACCTGCACTGTCTCAGCTATATCTAGACAACGCTGCAGTCTGCAATACAGACATATCTTCAAGTGTGCACAGGCCAATTCATCCCAAAGTCTCCTGGGGAAAAAAGCTTCATCAAAATGCAAGATCACCTTAATGGTGGAAAATGACACAGTACATCTGACTGTGTTATGCGGAAGGGGGAAGGGAAGAAAAGAGGCCAGACAAACCACATAAAGAGTAGCTGTTAGGCTTTTCTCATTTTTATTGTATGTAATTGGCTGGCTGGATGTATTTTATTTCTCCTTGTAGTTGCCAGCAGCTATCTGGGTGAAAGGGGGTTTAAATAGTGCAATTCTTAGAGCTGGTCTGTTCACACAAATTTTGGTTTGGTGAGCGTTTTTCTTCACATGCTTGATACATTTAATTTCCAGCTAAAACCTGATATATCAGGTGTAGCACAGCATTACTGGCGCCTTTAATTTTTCTAGAACCAAATCAGGAGTGTACTTTAGTGTGTTTTAGCATTTCCTGATGGATCTAGGAGGCTTACTGCATCCACCTGTGATCATCACCAACTGCTTGTTGGCATTCATGAGTGGGATCTCTTTTGATAATCCGTGAGGGGACTGCAAGTTGCACCTGAATTGATCTTCCTCTGAAAAAAGTTATTTAGCCTGTAGTAAGTTTAATTCCCATGCCAGGCTTTTCTTTCTCAGCTGCATGGCGTCCTCCTTTGCCCCTTCACTGCCGGATGAGAAGCCCATGAGTGCACTTGTGTAGACAGAGGAGAGCAGCTCGCTGGGAGGAATCGGATCTGAGGACAGGGGATAGCACAGCATCTGCATGCCCACGCTCTCTGCAGGGCGCCAAAATGGTGCAACAACTGCACAGAGCCTGTCTGTGAGCGGTGAAAATCTAGGAAGTGTTTAGCTCTAGCTCAAATATCTACTGTCTCAGCACTTATTAAAACTGCAGTAATCAGCACCAGGAAGTCTGTGCTTGGATTGTGGAACTGTTGATACATAATCCGGTCACAAGCAGTGTTCCCCAGGGCTCTGTTTTGGGGCAAGTCTTGTTTAAGATCTTTATCAACGATCTGCATGAGGGGATTGAGTGCACCCTCAGTAATTTTGCAGATGCCACCAAGCTGAGTGGGAGTGTAGGTCTGCTCAGGGGTATGTAGGCTCTGCAGGGGGATCTGGACAGGCTGGATCAATGGGCCGAGGCCAATTGTAGGAGGTTCAACAAGGCCAAGTGCAGAGTCCTGCACTTTGGTCACAACAACCCCATGCAACGCTACAGGCTTGGGGAAGAGTGGCTGGAAAGCTGCCTGGCAGAAAAGGACCTGGGGGTGCTGGTTGACAGCCAGCTGAACTTGAGCCAGTAGCGTGCCCAGGTGGCCAAGGAGGCCAACAGCATCCTGGCTTGTATCAGGAATAGTGTGGCCAGCAGGAGTAGGGAAGTGATCGTGTCCCTGTACTTGGCACTGGTGAGGCCGCACCTTGAATACTGTGTTCAGTTTTGGGCTCCTCACTACGACCCTCATGTTGAGGTGCTGGAGTGTGTCCAGAGAAGGGCAACAAAGCTGGTGAAGGGCCTGGAGAACAAGCCTTATGAGGAGCGGCTGAGGGAACTGGGGTTGTTTAGTCTGGAGAAGAGGAGGCTGAGGGGAGACCTTATCGCTCTCTACAGCTTCCTGAAAGGAGGTTGTAGTGAGGTGGGTGTTGGTCTCTCCTCCCAAATAACTAGCGATAGGACGAGGGGAAATGGCCTCAAGTTGCGCCAGGGGAGGTTTAGATTGGATATTAGGAAAAATTTCTTTACTGAAAGAGTGGTGAGGCATTGGAACCGGCTTCCCAGAGAGGTGGAGGAGTCACCTTCCCTGGAGGCGTTCAAAAAAACGCGTGGATGTGGCACTTCAGGACATGGTTTAGTAGGCATGGTAGTGTTGGGTTGATGGTTGGACTAGATGATCTTAGAGGTTTTTTCCAACCTTAATGATTCTATGAATTGTAGCTGATTACTTGAAACTGAGGTTCAACTCCAGCTTTTGGTATTTTATGACTTTATTCTTGCTGTCCATCTTCCCTGGAGGGTGTTGCAAAGACTTCTCAGCTGGGAAGTGAGGAGTTGCCTGTGGTACCTGCCAGCAGGCAGTGCCCTCCGCTGCCAGCACCCTCTGGTAGCTGGGCTGCAACTCCAGCTGTGCCTGGGCAGCATGCGGCAGCAGTCGGAAACCACAGTGCCTGACACCCGGGGTTAGGGGGGTTCAAATGGCAGCTCAGGTTCTTGAGGATAGTCGACTGAGTCAACAGTCAACCAGTGCCTTAGCTAGGTCCTGGACATATCTGCTGACTCCTCATCTGCTATAACTTTTAGGTGGAAAGCTTCTGCTCTCTTAAAAGTTTTATGCTGCCGTCTGGCCATGCCTAAAGTTCTCTCACTAAATTAAATAACAACACGGATTTTATTCATTTCTTCTTTTTTCAGGAAGATCTATCTGTAAAGCTGTTTTCACATTTCTTTTGTTTTAGTTAGTCTTTATTTCTGGGAAAAAAAAAGAGGTCTGTGATGAAACAGGTAAAGATAGTATTAGGGAGTGTTGGTAAAATGGAGGAAAGACCTTTTGAAAAGGAAAGCTTGTGTGGCTTTTCTGACCTCTGCAGAATCTCTTCTGCAGCTGGACTGCTTTAACTGAGGACAGACCTCCCTAACAGCTGGCCCTGTTCAGCACCTTTGTAATAGGTGCCATCCTACCTGAGCACAGTGCTTTCTGGGTCAAGATGTGTATCTGCTGTTTAATGCCACTGAATCTTAATCGCCTATTTGGCTTTGAAATTTAGGATCAGAGCCTTAAATTGGCATTACAAGCTGATGGGAATGTGTCAGTCCTTTCCCAGGCTTCTGAAACTTTAGGTTAATAAGGAGAGCAATATAAAAGATCAGTGTTAGCCTGTACTTCCATTAATTTAAAGGTTCATAAATCTCAACTACAGGATGGTGCTGGTACTGTCTCTTTGAGAAACTGGCTGCTAGTACCTATAACTAACTGGGTAGAGAGAGTTGTAATCAAAGGTAATGGACCATGAAAACTGTCTGGTTTGAAAGTAGCAAAACTGCTGTTAAGGCTTAGAGGGAAAGTGGACTGGGATTGAGGGGGAGTCTAATTGACAGTCAATAGGATTTCCTCTGCTCTTTAACTCCTTCCCTGCTCGAGAGCATGGGAGACCCAGCAGTAACAGTCTTCACTCTTACAACTTCTAACATCAAAGAACAGCTAATGCGTTAAGTAAACTGAGCCAGGGTCAAACTAATGGCTATGCTGAGGGTCTATAATCTAAGTGACATTAAGTGTGAGGGAGAAGGTAAGTGTGGAAAATGTCAGTAGACATGACAAATACCTGAAAGAAAGCACTGATCAAAATGAGGAGCAACAGGAGAAATGGAGCTGTGTAGAGCTTTTACACAGAAACTGGGAGTTTCTGGGAAAGAGCTTGGCTGGAGGAGACTGGGCTCTTCTGCTAGTAACAAACTAAAAAGGGCTGGAGGTGACACGAATACAGGAGGAGGAAAGCAGGAATGTTATTTGTACTAGAAGTGAGGAGGCAGTTATCTTTTTTTGTCAGCAGGAGCGAAAGGTCAGCAATAAATCTTCAAGCATTTCTGTTATTTCCATATTTGTTCAATGCTGTGGTGTCCTGCCACTGCATTTAGGTGTCTTTGATGCTAAGTCATGAATTATTCTTTCTTTTTTTTTTTTTTCCTGGCAGTTTCGAGTGTTCACTGCTCCCTTCCACAAAGTAGGCTTTGCAGATTTCTGGCTGGCTGATCAGCTCAACAGCCTGGTCGTGATACTCATGGATCTGGAATACATGATCTGCTTCTACAGCTTTGAGGTTCAGTGGGAGAACAGTGCTGGGCTTCTGGCAAATACAGGTAGAGTAATGCTGACGACCCATACAAATGTGGTCAAAACGACCTGGAAAACACTGAGCAAGGCAACTTCATAATCATCTGTCTCTTTTGAAGCGGGCTACCGATGACACAGGAAACAAAAATAATTGGCATTTATTGTAAACACAGCACTAGAGAGATTCTCCCCTTTCTTACTTCCATCCAGAGAAACAGAATTTTCACATCAGTGTTCATTTCCTAATCCAGTCATTTGGCCTGACTTGTATATTCATCAAAGAATTTAGACACAGCAGTTCTTGATTGGAAAGAGAAATCCATTTTCCTGGCATTGTTGTTTTATTTCATGGTGGTTTAACCATGTATTCGCTTTTAGCCTGGTTTTGTTGCTCAACATGAAAGTCAGTTGCATGAGCTTGGTAACGACAATTTTCTGTGCTGTAGCCTGCTTCTTACAGGATCCGTCGCAGTACCCTAAAGCAAGAGAGGATGGAGAAGCTTCCTCAGAGCTTGTTAGTGCCACCCCTTACTCAATTAGGGTTGATTCTGTGACACCAGTGTTGTGCATGCTCTGCCTCTTCTCTCCTTTCTAGCCAGAAGAGCTGCAGAGTTGGCATATGAATTTTGACTTTGGCCTTCCCAGTGGCAAAATAGTACCTGTCTCCTCCTGGATCAGGCTGTTGTCTTTCCATTTTAAGCAGTGACTGCTGGCAAATGGTGCTGTCTGATGGTTTTGACACTTGCCAAAAGAGTTTGCTTCAATAAGCATCAGTGCTCACTTTGTTCTTCCAGTATCTTTCCTTTAAGACAGTGTTGCAATTAAATATATATTTATTAAAAACAAAAGTAAAATAAGTAAAGCAACTGAGTGGATAACAACTTGTCCTCTTCCAATCCAAACAGTGCTTTGGGATAAATATCAGCTGATAACTTGTCTCCGTTAGTCTGAATAAGAAACAAATGTTTGTTAGTCAGTGGGGTGTTTGGTTTAGACGTGCTGAGTGAGACAGCATAAGAATACGGCATGCTTGGAGGTTCCAGGCAAAGCTGGGGGTTTCATGGTCATTCCTCAATAAAAAGAAGGCTTTCAAACGCCAGGGGTGTGACATGATGTCATGTTGGTGTAGTTGCCTCTCACCCCAGTTGTTGAAGCCAGGGTTATGCCCTGGCTTTTGTACGTTGTATTGTATATTGTATTTTTATTGTATATTACAATATACAAGAAAAATGGGTCAAGGACATCTTAGGCAAAGTAGCATTTTTGAGCTGTCCTGCAGAGTTTGGAAATGCACTCCCATTTATGCACAAAAATTCAGTGTCAAAGGCCTTTTATAATTCCATCCTTAATTTGATTATTCACAGTACTGCCAAAGGCAAAAAATAAATTTAAAACCAGATTATTTCTAATCTTCTTGCAAGTTAATTATACTGGCAGCAGTGAAGGAGTTAGATGATCTGTCTGCATGTGTTATTGATGTCATGTCATCTGAATACCTCTGAGATGGAGTAAAGGGCTTCAGGATACTTTCCGGTGATGAACTTCTCGTTGTTCTGGATACATGCGTGTGCACATGTGCCTGTGCCTAAGTACAAGACATTGACGGGGAATTGCTTTCATGTCAAGTGATTTTACTCTTACAGAAAGGAAGACAATAAGAGTTCTTAAACTTACTGACTCTGTGTCTCTGAAACTTTTTTCTTGCAGAGAGTCAGATTTGTTACAGCTACTCCTACGGAGTGAGAGCAGTTGTCCAGTGCATCCCTGCTTGGTTGCGATTCATCCAGTGCCTGCGCCGTTACCGTGATAACAAACGGGCCTTTCATCTGGTTAATGCTGGAAAATATTCCACCACCTTCTTCGTGGTGACATTTGCAGCCCTCTACAGCACTCACAAAGGTATTGCTGTTTTGGAAAATCCTTTACAAGTCATGGGATTTGCTTTTTACATGAGAGAAGCTCAGAATTTGGCATCCCATTGAAGTACAAACTTTTGTCTTTTGGCACCTGTGAAACATCTCAGTGGAAAGGCAAAGGCCTGCCTAGCTCGCAAAGAGAATTTTAAGATCTTTTAGGTATTTTTCATATACATGGTCTGCTTAGAACTGTACTTCAGGAGTGTGAGAGAGAATTTCCAGGTTTCTCTCTCAAAAGCAGAAAACTGAAATACCTGTCAGTCTTTGCTGTGAAGGGAGGACGAATGGGAGACGTATAGGGAAAGGGATAACATGGGAAATGGGTCTCCCTTGGCATTCGTGAATAACCTTGGTCATCTCAATAAAGTCAGTCCATCATTCCTAAACACAGGGAGATGTGCACAGTGCCAGGAAAACGCCCTCTCTGGATTTTCCTATGTGTTTTTATCCGTGTTTTTTCTGCAGCTGGTAGGGAGTTGTTTCCAATCCATTTAACTGCAGATTGAGCTCTGATCCCTCAAGTTCCCCATCTCCCTGGAAACGACAGTTACTTGATTCTGCTCTTGTTCTGAAGGAAAAAGCTTTTAGCTTCTGCACTTCAGGCAGTTGCCCTGCCTTTCATTGTTCTCAAGTCCTAAAAGCTGTATTCTTTTATTTGAAAAGATATGCCTTCTATATCTCCAGGAATTAGCAACCACACACACTCATGAGCAATTGTTTATCCTGAAATATGATTGTGGTGGGGCAGGGAGAAGTGTTCAAGGCACGCTTCTAGTTAAGGCTTTTTTGGAGGGGTGGCAGAGTTATTAGAAACCTTCCTGTGGCCAAGAAATGGCTGATCTGATATAGCTGTGCCTGAAGTCACACCAATAATGTTTGCAAGCCTTGCATTTGAATGGCAGAGAAGTGCACTGGTGCAAGCTGGCTGAAGGCTGGAAGTTGGGTGCTCTGTATGTGGAGGTACACACAAACCTGGTGTGGGAGCATGAGTGGTGGATGCAGCACCTGGCCTCTCTGTGCGTCTCCTCCTCACTGCTGTGTCCCTGGAGCTTGTTCCCGTTTTAACTTGTTTGCTCAGTGACATTCTGCAGCTCTTCAGTTCCAGCCCTGCAGTCCAGTTAGTCAGCGCCGCCAAACCCCAAGATGAGACACATACAGATTGCCTGGCTATAGTCACTGCTTATATGCTTTTATATACAGTGCCTGCTTCAGGGAAGCTGACTAATGCTTCTCTTCCTGGGGGGAACACTCTGGCAGAGCCTTCTGCGGGAAGGTTGGACTAGGTTTGGAACCAAGAGGGAAACCAGCATCTGTCAAAATGTCCTGTTGAAGAATTTGACCTCTTCCTACTCCCCTTGAAGTTTGCATCCGCGCCAGTACCGCTGACCCTTGTTCTCGTTGCTGCCATACATAACTGTTGTCTGCTCTTCAAGTCTGGCAGGGAGTGGGTTGTAATGAGGTGTTTATGAGCCAGGCGCGGGGCTTGCTCCAATTGCTGAGAGATGTTCGTGACTCCCAGCTTTTGTCTGTCTGATTTTGTTAGTGGGAGTCAATGGCACATAGTTGTTGGTATCGTACAAAAAAATTTGGAAGCTTCATGGCCTTTGGAAATTACATGTTAGCACAGATTTTGTAAATGTCACTGCCTGGGCTTGTAGTGATTTTTCAGAGGGCTGCCTAAAGACCTTGCCGTGTCTTCTCAGCCCTGTAGGCCTATTCCCATCTTGCGCTGTCTAATATGCTGTACATGTTAAGAATCCAGTTTTATCTCTGTGCTTTACATAGATTCCCAGTTCTTTTTGAACTTGGAATCAGATGGTCTATCATCAAGTTGTTATGATGTTACTGTTGAAAATAGATGCACTGCCTGCCCACACCTTCTCTGTGTCTGCCTAAGGATAGCAGAGACAAACACTGATCTCTAACCTACAAAACATCTGTTGGGGGCTAGAAAGCAAGCACTGCCCAAAACAAGTGTCAAATTGGTAAAGATCCTTGCTCCTTAGACCTGCTCTAAATTGCAGTAAGTAATGAACCTGTTAATTGCTGTGGTAATGAGAGTTTTATTTAAACAGTCTTTCATGCCTGTGTTTGCAAGCCTATGACTTATAGCTCTGGAATGACAGCTTTCTGCTGCCAGGCCAAGAGAGTAATTGATGGCCTTTTCTTGGGAGATCAGGTAATGTACACCAGTGCCTGTTCTCCACTTGGGAGTCCTGGGGAGATCGCAGCCCTCTGGAAAGGCTTGTCTTCCTCCCTTGATGTGAACATTGAATAATTTGTAGCTGCTCTTTAGGTTTTTAGCTTGTGTCTGCCAGCTGTGTGAAGATGGGCTTGTGCAGCTAGGGGGGTTTGCTGGTGTTGGAAGCCAGTTAATTCATACAGAGTGCACTTACGGCATTGTTGTGCTGTGTTTTTTGTATTGTTGGAAAACAACTTGAACTAAAGAAATGTTCAAATGCTACCTGATTATGTTTAAGTGATGTATGCTGCTTCTAGTCGTTTGTGGTACTCCCTTCTCCAAACCTGCTGGAGTGAAAGATCCCCCCCCAGTAACACAGTGTACTGTGGGCTCTTGACTAGTATCTCAGTTTCCCCAAAATACCACTGTTTAATAATTCATATTGCTTGGGCAGTGCATAATTCTGATTCTTTCTTCCCTTAGAGAAGCTGTTCCTTTATTTTTGTTCCTTTTGATTCAGATGCAGAATGCAATTTTCTCTGCTAATTGCTGTTGGGATCTTGGACCGCTAAGATCTGTTAGATTTTCTCTCCCAAACTGGCAATCCTGTTGTCCTGGGACTAGACCAGTTTTACAGAGTTAACACCAAGCTGTCATCTCCTGAATTAGTGAAGCTTAAGTGAGAGACGCTACCCCTTCACATAGGGCCGGAGCAGACAGCAGTTGCGTGGACAAGTGCCGACTCAAGCGGCCCACTTCAACATGGCTGCATTTCAGGGATGACAGCAGCAACCCAAGGGCAACTGTTGTTGAGCTCCCAAAGGAAGAATTCTCAGTATTTTTATATCGCTCAAAGGAACGGGAAGCAAAGGCCGCGTTCTGTAAATATAGTCCTGCGGGGTATGTTTGCACAGGCAAATGAGGCATATCTGTAACTCTAAGCTACATAGCAACTGCAGTGCGTGCCGCTGGTCCCTGCCCGCTTGCGGCACGGATGGGCAGAAGCCTCTGCCCCTGGCTCTTTCCTACCCGTGCTTTACTTTCCCTGGCAGCGCTGAGCAGCCTTCCCCCAGAGCTGGCCAACTGAATATTACATTGCCTTATTTAATCCCTACAGAAACCTAAGTGGTGCTGGGGAAGCGAATGATTAAGCCCAAGTCTGCAGCAGAATATTTACCTCAAGTGCAGTGTTATTTTGACACACAACTACTTTTTGCAGTGTTTTCACTCTGCCAAAAGCAGATGCGCTTTCCTTGACAAACGCACCAGTGTAGCTGCTTCCACTTCAGTTCAGCTTATAGCAGCATTCCATGGAGATCACCTCTTGTATAAAGTGTACCTGCATTTAACAAGGTATGCTGACGTACCTAGAATAGCCAGCCTTGGTTTCATTCCTCACTCAGACTCGGTTCAGCCTTTGTAAGATAGGATTGTTAAATTCAGGTGTTCAGCGATTACGAGAAATAGTGCAGCTGGAGTTGTGTTGTACTGCTGCGTACTGGTCACTTCTTAAGCTTTACGTATGATTTATGCTCCAGCTTCATTCTTTGTAAAATGAGATGATGCTTGGTTTTGCTGCTGCCTGTCAATTTTCTCTTACCTTGTTGCCTTTTGCTCCCATGGTGTCATTGAAAATACCTGGCTCACACAAAATACATACCTTGTTTCTGTGCTTGAAGAACTGAGCTTCTCGAGTGCTTTGTACTCCTCCATCGTTTTCTTGTTTTGTGGGATTTGTTGTTTCAGCATGAGCATTTGTGTGTTTACCTTGTTTTTTTCAGGAACGTGTTACTGAGCTTAAGCACAAGCACTGGGTAAAAATTGGCTATGTGGGATTTTATCCTTCAACTGAAAGGAAAGATGGTTTATGCATGTTTTCATTGTCTGTTTGATTTATACACCTTATTCAATGAAATCACTGTGGTCTGGGTAGTATCCAGCTATTTATTAACCCTGAATTATTCCAGTTAATCCATGTGGCCAGGAAACTTGATCAAGCATCTCTTCTTCCATACCGCTCCCACGCCCCTTCCAGGTACTCCAAATAAGACTGCTGAATACTAGCTGTCATCAGCTTGGAAGTGCTGTGGAGAGTCTTAGGTTGCTCTAAGATAATACAACTGTGACACTCTTTCTCATTAAACAGCCCAGGAAAATGACAGCAATTAAAAATACAGAAGTTAACTAAATAGGGCTGTCCCTAAAGAGTAGTGCTTCTGTCTGTGTTCTTACCATCGCTTTCAGAAACAGGCTTCTCCTGATGAAGTGATGTGTAATTTGTTTTTCTTGAAGCCTCAGAAAACTGTGAAACTCCGTGCTTTGCCAAGGAATAGAGATGTGAACTGTCAAGGGCAAGAGTCATCCTTCAATTAACGGGCTTTTGCAGGAAGGTGTTGGACCATCTCTTACTAATAGAGAGGTTCAACCAGGTCTGACCAGGTGAAGATGAATGGGAAATGTGCTGCTTTTTGAAAATACAGTGGAAGATTCCCAGATCTTGTAACTGCTGCCCACTCCCCATTAATCACGATGGCTTCAGCTGTTACCAGTGGTAATACCGGCTGGCGTAGCTGACTTCACACTGGAACGGATCGCTAATTCTCCCATGGCCTGTCCCACCGCAGTTCTGCTGGGGAGGGGTATGACTTCCAGGCAGAGGGTAATGAATCACGGCAGGAAGGAGAAGAGGATGGTGGTAACATCAAACTGTTGCACTGGGAGCTGCAGGAGGATACCTGACTGCACCTTAGCTCTGCTATTCTCTGCTGGCTGAAATACTGGATAGTGGGTTGTGGAACTTAGTCCTTGTTGCTACCTTGTTAGAAACTGCAGGGTGCAACCCCTGTGGAGTGAATTTGTTGGTAGGTGGGACAAAATTACCTGTGATCCTAAGTGGTTACAGCAGAAGACAAGAACAAGGTGATGTGAGAACTGGGACTAAAATGACTTTCACAGAAATCAGACATTGTTGCAGCAGCCTATAATACCTCAACTGAGAAATGTCATTTCATTTCTGAGGAGTGGGGCGTGGGGCAAGGCAAAATAAGCGGACATATAGAATTCAAGTACAAATCTCTCTTTTAAAAAGTACAAAACTTTTAAAAAGGAATTCATGAAAGAATGAAGCAAGTAAGGTTTGTGAGATCCTGTTCCCTAGTTTATCCATTGTGTGTTGGTACAAGATCTCCCATTTCTCCCTCTCTTTCTCAGCACTGGAAGAGCTGTCAGTGCTGTGGCAAGCCAGATCATTTGATTTAGATGTCACAAGAGCCTTAGAGAGTGCTTGGATTGACCTCTTGAAGTAAAACAAACTTTGTAATGGGATTAACTGGCTTCTTTCTTAACACGTGCAGTTTTTGCGTGGCTTGCCTTAGCACAGCATCCTGGCAACTCCATCAGGATGATTATTTGGGAGCTGAAACGTGCAATGTCTGTCACATTGCTGTGAGCTAGGATGAATTTTTGTCTGAAACCCTGTCATCCCATGCCCAGGAGGCCTTCAGTAATGAGTTGTGTTCATTAGCCAGTCTTTCTGATCCTTTCCATCAGCGCAGCAGCAGTGTCATTAGTGAAGAATTGGAGGCATTGCCATGGGCAAACATTTCCATCCTGGCTTCTGACCTCCTCCCAGCTTTGACGTGGATCTCTGTGGCACCCTGAGTGAGCCTGGCTTCTCCACGCTGGCATGTTAGCTCCTCTAATTGCTTAGACACCCGTCCTGGTGATGGTGCTTCGGGCTGGAGCCAGGAAGGGTGAGGAGCGTGCCGGCAGGGCTGTGGCAGGACCACCCTGGCTGGGCTGGAGGTACTGGCAGGAGCTTGCTTGCCAGCAGCCTGTAGTAAGCAAGCGGGGAAAGCGAGAAGAGACGGCAGCCTGTGCTCAGTGGGGAGCCTGGGAGGAGGGGGTGTTAGGCAGATTGATTTCGGGAACTGCCACTGCACCCTGAACGTCAGCACAAATGAGGCATAAAATCCCACAGGGAAATCTTCCCATGCTTTGTAGGTCTACAAATGTCAAGCGGGACGTTCCCAGTGCCAGCAGCTGTGCTGTGAGGGAGAGGCAACTTTGGCATGCTGCTGCTGAGTGATTCATGCATTGGCTTCTCAAGCTTGCACCTAAGAGAGAGATGGATTTTAATAGCTGGGATTTGGAAAGTGGACTAATAGTACCATCTGTATCACTTCATACACTTTTGTGTTAAAGGTGACTAGAAAAGCAGGAACGCTAATGAATAAGCTGTAAGTAAAAATGGTGGCCTACTGATACTTCATGTCGTGGGTCCTTAAGAGGGGTAAGCCTGACTTTTTTCTAATGGAACATTTTAAGAAAAGCAACTGACTACATCACAAGTGATTTTCCTTTCAAATGTATGCAGGTCTGGAGCTCTGTGGTGCTGCAGAAGTCTAGGAGGTGCAATCATCCAACAATATTTTTTTTTTAAATTTGTATTTGTTTGGTTGCTATTATATTTTGAAGGAATCTGCTTTAAGATCTCAAAGCACTATAGAGGTAGCAGATGACATTGTGTCCCAATCCCTAAATTGTCCAATGAAGGCCCTGATTACCATGCTATTTATTTCTGATTGTGAATCCAGATGTTCTTATTAGCAAGACTGCTGGCAAATGCTTAGGTTGGAAACCCTATCCTTCTCAAGGTAGCAGTTACACATCCCCAAGAACACTTCTCAAATGCTAGAGAAGCCACCAGAAGAAGAATCGGATCAAATCTCAGTCATGACTGATTATGCTTCCTCTTGTTTGCAATTAAATCACATTCTTCTGCTTGTGAGATACAAGCAATGAGATTGCTGGGATGTCTTGAAATTAGACACAGTTGTATTGTCCTACAAACCCAATGCAAACCTGCAGAGTATTTTTAGTCAAAACACGATTTGGGGATTTCCCTGCTCTACAAATGTAGAATCTAACTAGAAGAAGAAATGAGATGTTGCCTCCTGACAGTTCTTCACTGCGCTCTGTCTTGCTGCTTTGCTTTAAATTGTGCCCGGAGGCTATAGCAGAGGTTTGCAGAATCTAACGGGAAGGTTGTTCATACGAAATGGTTGGTATTTGACAAAGCCCATCAGCGCACGATGGCGAGTGCTCCCTGTGCTCCTCTGGGTTATTTGCCTTTTTACTGCATTAAGTCCACTATCATGTCATGGCTCTGCCATTGATCAGTATTAAATAGCAGTATGTGCTGGCTGGGCAGAAAGGCAATGCTGCTGCTATTCCCTCATTAAGATGTCTAATTACTGAGGGAGCAGTAATGCTGCATTTCAAGCAGTAAGGTGTTAGACGAATGCTTTGGGATGTCATTCTGATGGCAGTTCCTATGTAGATAAGTCACTTCTGGCTGTCACCCCACTCCCGTTGTGTGCTGGGATGGAGTTAATGGGCACATGTCATCCCTGGGTTAACCGGGTGGCAGAAAGTATATGCTCGGTTCTCTAGTATCTGTGCTTGGCTATCACACTGTAAATATATACTTTTGTTTTGTTTTCATTCCGCTTAAATCTGTGATTGAAAAGCTGGTCATCAAAGGAGACTGAATTTGGCATGCCTTGATCAAGGGGTTTTTAATTGATGCCGGAGGCAGAACTGCTCAGGCTGGGTCAGTTTTGTCTTGTAGCAGGGCTTACCTGACTGTGTTTCCTGATAACCTCATACTTGGAGCTTGTATCACAGCTTTCACCATCAACAGAAACCACAGCCAGCTGCAGTGGCTGACACACCAGGAGTGCTTATCGAGGGCCATTGTGCTCTTATCCAGATCTTCAATAATACATGGCATTGATTTTCACTGTGTTGAATACTATACAGTGTTTACATTCCCCAGAATAATTCAGCAGGGTAAACAGATAGTATTCTTTGGAAGTAAAGTCAATATTAACAGCGTTCAGGATAGTATTTGCTGTCTATCTTTGATGGAAAGCAACCTTTCTCTTGCCTGTGTTTAGAAGGGGCTATAATTTCTGCAGAGTATTATTCTCTCAGAATGCTAGTCAGATATTGTGTCCCCTGGGACTGGGTTTGGGATCCAAGATATTGTCTATCAGCGGTTTTTGCAGGCAGTAAATTGTGCTGCTGCAAGTGCCTTTGGCTGTTTTCTGGGACTGTGGCCATTCACAGCTTTAGTTCAAAGGTGGAAGCCTTCCATTATTTATCTAGTTGACCTTCTGGGGCAATTTGTAGGTGTATTTGTGCAGAGTATCTACTGGAATTGCCTTTTATAGGGTAAACTGAGGATGCTAATGGAAATTCTGTGGTGAAGGTTGCAGACGGCCCCTGTGGTATGCTGCTTCCTATCGACAATTTGCAGGAAGTGGAGAATGCAGGGCACTGCGAACTCGAATAGCCTCTGACATAGCTCTGACACCTCCACGTTGCAGACATGCTAATGTGAACGTGTATTGAAATCTGCCCGTCAGCAGGGAGGGTAAAGCTGCACCTGCATCTTACCATGTCAAGTTTTGTGCTGATGGTGTTTTGTCTTGCACATGCTGTTTTGAATAACTGTAGCTTAGGAAGTTGCTACATGGTGGTGCCCTGTGGAGCATCAAGTAGAAAGGTCCTTCATCTTGCTCTTGCAGGGTGGACTGGCAGTTGTGCTTCCAAAGGGTTGCTGCAGTCCATGGGATGTGGAAGACTGGGTCTTTTTTCCCCTCTTGGAGAGGTTGAGATCTACCAGATCTATCTTGATCTCTGCTCACATCGAGAGACTCGCTCTCTGATGGGTTTTGGTGGTTTCTAACACATCATTAAACAAAGAAAAAAACACAGGATGAAACAGTTCCTGCTTAAATAGACCCTGACATCATCATACATATGCACAGCTATGTATTGCTACTGAAGAACTGGCAGGCAAGGAGTAGATGGAGCCTCTGGGCAGAATATGAATGCCTTGATTTTCTAGCCCCCTGAGCAGCAGTGAAGAGGGCCACTAGGACCAGCCAGTGGAGATTGAGATATAATTGCTTGCCTAGAGCAGTAACATATTTCTGTACACCAGCTGAATACCAATGAGGACAGAAGGAAGGAAGGTATCAAACAGAATTGCAGGCAGGAGGAAAAGGAGGGTAAGTGATTAAAGGAAGGGACTTGAAGGCCAAGGCTGAAGACAATAGGCTAGTTCTGATTAGAGCATTTTACCAGGAAGTGATTTGTGTTTTTAATGACACTTTTCAGGAGCTGAATGCATTGCAAAGCTGGTCGGTGAGAAAGCGAGCAGGAGCAAGGGACAAGCAGCGTGACCCCAGGTGCCACTGAAAAGACTGCTGCAAAGATAGGGGCAGGGAAAGGGAGCTGAGGCCACAATAACCTAATTAGAAGCAAGCACATCCTTTTGAGGTTGATGAGGTTAATGCCACAAGATTTCTTACTTGGGCCTTTTTCTTCCCTGTACTCCTCCTTTCTGTAATTGCACACAATGACTTTTAAGGCAATTTAGGTTTAAGCAGCATGAACTTTTGAAATCACTTTCCTGTGTAACAGCCAACTTAGGATACAGTTTTGTTAGCTCCTTACATAGTTTGAGATGAAGGTCTGGGGCCAGACTGTCCCCTCCATGACCGGAGAACTCTGAAGTAGTGCCCAGCAATGGCCGCTTCACTGCAGGGCATGGCTCATGCCCGGGATGTGGCTGAAGGCATGGCATTGGATGGTACTGTCTGTGCTGCCTTCTCTGTGACTGCTCCATGAAGATGTGGCGTAAGACTCAGTTTATTTGCATTCTGTCCTTAAGGGAAAAAAGAAAAAAGGCAGCATGACCTAACCTTCAAGCCTCAGCTACTGATAGGAAGCATGCAGCCTCACTGGGTAGTCTGGAGTATTTTAGATGTTTTGAAAGCACTTAACCCGTTAACTACCTCTGAATTATTGTTTAGGATCTGGTAGTGGAAACTAAACATGGAGATCCAATGAGCTAAAAATAATGTTGGAAAGAACAGGCTTAGTGTCTCTGAGTCACTGAATGTCAGCATCTGCCTTTTCTTCCTGAAATAATGTAGTGGAGGCTTCAGAGGAGCTGGTGGAGGAGAATGAAATCCTGCAGTAGAGCCGTAATGCTAAGCTCCAAAAACCTCACCTGTGTCCTGTTTTGTGGGCAGCCGCACTTTAAAAATGGATGGGAGAGGTGGTTTCAAAGCAGCAGGATTAATGTACCTGGGCATCGGAGCCTGCATTCCGCAGGACTTCTGTGCCTGCTCCTGGGTGACGTCATGGCTCTCTGCAGCAGCAGTGGCGGGTGATGCAATGCTAGACCTGTCCCTGGGTAAAGCCAAGCCTCGGGAGGATGTGGGTTACAGCTTGAAGGCTTCGAACCTTACACAAAAGCAGGGAAGCTAGTCAGACCTGAGAGCTGCAGCAGATCTCGTGTCCTTTTCCTCCGCTGATGTGAAGCTTCACTGCAGATAGGCTTTGCTGCGTAAGTGGCTTTAGCAGGTTTGCTTTAGGGGGGGCGTTTTGAAAAGAGAATGAGTGTGTGTATTTGACCTATATCCTGCACATCATGTCCAGGAAGCCTGAAAGGCATAATGGGAGGAATGTACTCTTACACGATGCCTCTCATTTTCACCTCCATTAATTTTATCAGATCACTGCATTACATTTGTATCATAAATGTTAGAAATAAAAAAGGAAGGAGAGAGCAAATTGCCCTGTTGCTCCCTCTGTGATCAGCTTCGGGGATTCTGTTGTTTTAAAGCCACATACATGGAAAACAGTGCTGCCACTTAGCGTGGCATTGGGTTTGGACTGGAAACATGGCTTTTTGTACCAGAAGTGTTATTGGCTTTGTTAGAAAGAATCAGTGAATGAGCAATTACAGTGGCTGCACAGAAAGGAGGAAAGACTGCTGACAGCGGGGAGATGCACAGTGTCTCAGCCTTGCAAAGCATGATAACGTCTTTTATTTTTATGAACTTTGTCCCAAATTTTGCTAATTAAAAGCAAACAGAGCTATCGGATCTGTTTGGTTTTACCCAGCTGACTGATGTAGGGAAATTTAGCTGAACTGGGAGAGCAGTGTAACCTTTTGAGGGGAGAATGGGAAACAACTTAGTTGCAAAAACACATTCGCAAGTGAGCAGACTTCAGTCCCATGGTCCCGTGTTTCAGAAACAGGAGCTCTGTACGGGCATTTAAAACTCTGTACTGAGCCTTCTTCAGGATTTGTACATACATGTTAATATATTGCCTTCTTTTTGCTTATTTTCCCCTGCCACCACAACCTCTGAAACAGCTAGTGGAAATTCGTGTACTGCCCATCCTCTTTCAGGCTTCTAGTGTGCTAGTTGACAGTTGTTTATATTTAGACAAACTAAAATATTCGCTTACAAAACCCTCCTGACTGAGCACTGCCTCGTTGCTTTTTCCTTTGTACAAGCCTGTGTCTTTTGTGAAATACGGCCCTCAGCTTCCACCTGCTGTTCAGAGTTAAAATGGCAGCTCTACCACAAACTTCAAGAAAATAAAAACACTAGTGCAAATTTCAATCCCAAGTACAAAACATTGAATGAGATGCAAGTGGACTTTAAATGACAATATAAAGCTGATTCTGGTAAGGCTTTCGGTCTGATTCAGAGTAGCTAGCCTGATTTTCCCAGAACTTAAATAGAAGGGGTGTTATTTCCACTGATCAAGTTAGCCAATTTGTAGCTGCTTTAAAAAGCAATCTGTTTTAAGTTGTACAGAAGTATGCTGTTCTTTTCTTTTCCAGCTAAAAACCACAGTGACACCCAAGTGTTCTTCTACCTGTGGATTATCTTCTATTTCATCAGCTCTTGCTATACCCTTATTTGGGACCTGAAGATGGACTGGGGTCTCTTTGACAAAAATGCTGGTGAAAATACCTTTCTTCGAGAAGGAATTGTCTACCCACAGAAAGTGCGTATACAGCCTGCTCTTACATTAGGAAAAGCTTTTAATATTTAAAAAAAACTTGCTTGAGTTTAGAGCATGTTGCAGTTGGCCACTGGTGCTTCTTGAATGCTATGTGCTGGGATTTTTAACAGTAGAGTTCACTTGTTTCAAAGAGATTGTTTAAAACTGTTCACTTTTCTAGTGGTTGAGCAGCAAATTCTGTATCTTCCTGAAGGCCTGCAGAGGTCTGTCTTCTGCACAGAACATGTATGATGAGCTGTCTGGTTTGTCTGTCTTGTTCTTCAGGCATACTACTATTGTGCCATTGTAGAAGACGTGATCCTGCGTTTTGCGTGGACCATCCAGATCTCCCTCACTTCCATGCAAATCTTTCCGTATGCTGGGGACATCATTTCTACTGTATTTGCCCCACTTGAGGTATTCCGGTAAGGCTGCTTGACTGAACAGTTCATTTCTCTTTTACTTTTTTATTAATTGTACAACGTCAGCGTGGTGGGAAGTGCCTTGATCCTTGGACATGGAAGGTACTGGTCCTTGAAATGGAAGACTAAGTCTCAACAGGAACAGTTAATCCGAACAAGGTGTTGAGTGAAGAAAGGTGTAGAGGGTTCTGCAGCAGTGTAGGGCTGGGTCCTTCATGCTGTGTTTGCAGTATCTTCTGAACCTAGACCTAATCTTTTAGGTTTTGTTATTACTATATTTATTATTCCTAAAATTATTGTTACTGTTGTTATTGCTAAATTTATTATTACTAAAATTATTATTGTTGTTATCACTAAATTTCTCCTTAAAACTACCTTGTTGAAATTTCTAGATGAAATTTCACTTGACTCTCAGGTATACAATTATTCTCAGATCTCTGCTGCTTTTCCAAACACTAATTTGTATCCTGCAAGGTTTCGGTGCTCTTTACACACTTGTCCTCTAGCTGGAGACCTACTCCCACAATTTTTCAAGATGGTAAAAGCCATCTTAAAAGCTTTAAAAGCTGGACCTCACTCATGTAGCTGGCAGAGTTTGCATTTCGCTTGTGACGCCTGGTGCCTCCATGCTGTCCAGACTAGTGCTGTCATCATTAGGACAATGAGTGAGTCTGACAAATCTGCTCTCCAGAGAGTTCGGAAGATGTTGTAGCATCTGCATTTTTGTCCCAAATTGTAGTCATTTTCTCTTTCTCTGTACTCCCAGCATGTTCCCAGAGGCACTTTGATCAGCGAGAACAGTCAGTATCTAGGTGTATGTACCAGTGCTTTGCCAAACACAGGCAATGCCTGTAAAAGTGGAACCAAATTGGTAATTTTCACTTTTTCTCCACCCAGACGGTTTGTGTGGAACTTCTTCCGTCTGGAGAACGAGCACCTGAACAACTGCGGTGAGTTCCGTGCCGTGAGGGACATCTCTGTGGCACCACTCAATGCCGATGACCTGACGCTGTTGGATCAGATGATGGACCAGGAAGATGGTGTACGAAACCGCCGCAAGAACAAACAGTGGAAGCGCAGCCAGAGCGTGTCCTTGCGCAGACCTCGTCTTGCTTCACAGTATGTTTTGCCTCTCCTCTAGCGCAACAAACCAAGTCACGTGTTAGAGTTCTTAATGCTTGGTGGCTGTTTATGGACTGGGCAATCATGCGAAGATCTTGGCCAAAATAGTAATTCAAAGGAAGGACAGGTCCAATTAGTAAATGAATATTTTTCTGCTGGAGGGTTGATCCATCCTTTATATCATCTTGGGGTTCTGGTAAATTGCTGAAAAAGGGAGTTCCCTTTACAAAACTCCCCTTCTGCAAAAAATAGCCTGTAGCAGTTGCCAGAGGTTGTAAATCCAAACCTGGAAGAGAAGTTCCCATCAACTGGCCACTTCCAGGCTTCAGACTACTCCAAGATTTCATTTATCATTTGGTTACGATTCCCTATGTGAGATCTCAGGCCCTTTCCTCTTCCAAATCTAGCCCCATGCATTTTTTTCTTTCCACCCCTCCTCCTTACAGCCTAGACGTTTCCCTACTTTGCACCCCAGCCCTGAAACTGTTGACTGCTTGTCTTCACTGCAGTGCCTGTGCTCCGAGCATTGCAGGAAGCTCCAGTGTCCAGGCATCACTTCTGCCCCAGCAGCACAGCTGCAGAGCCCTGCCCTTTGGCCAGGAGGCAAGCTCCAGCTCTCTGAAGCATAGCATGTCAGGAGTGTTGTGCAATCCTTGCAGCACATCCATCCCCCTGTTGCATCACAGCATGGGAGGGGTGGATGGGGAGGAAAAGGAGTCAGTGATTGTCACGCAAAGGGTGTGCTCTGGCCGGAGCCGCAGCCCTTGGGCTGTGCTTGTCTTGCATCTGTGTTGGCTCAGAGTACATGGATGTGACCAACAGTCTTTGTGTGGCCACCAGAGACTGAAGAACTTTATGCAAAGAGGATATGGGCCACAGCCTGGTCAAATCCCCTACAACCATGTCTGTTTACCCCTCAGACATGCAGCCAACTAAGACATGTCAAGCATATTCCAAAATAAGCTGCTGTACCTTTGTGCAGCCCAGTGACAGATTGAGCAGGAACACTCCTTTGGATTTGCAGCTCCTGCTGCAGTGATTTTATGGAGCTGTGTGCGGAGGGATGGGTGGGTGCACCGCAGCCAGCAGTGCCACAGCGGTCCCCGGCCATCTGTTGGCGCAGCCCAGCAGAGGGCATTGTCCGTGCACACAAGGTGGCCGGTGTGGCATGGCGTGGGCAGAGCCATGGGAGGAGGATGCTGAGGGACAGCTGGGGCATATTTATAAGGCTTTGCTATTCCCAGTGAGAGTGGGAGAGTGTGAAACAGTTCCAGTAGCCTGCTTATTCCCTCTCTGTGTAAGAAAGATTTTTCAAGTACACTGTAGTTTTACTGTCTGTGTGTAGTAATAGGAATTTCTTCTCCCTGATGAGTGTTTTCTGTTGTTTTTTTCTTTTTTTTTTTTTTCTCCCCCCAGGTCCAAGGCTTGTGACACTAAGGTATTGATAGAGGACCTAGCGAATGAAGCGAACACATGAGATATCCACGGTCTCTTATTCCGCATCCTTTGTTTTCTCGTTCTGTTTCCCTCTTCCCCAAGTAACCCGATCTCTGGTACAGTTCCAGCTGAAAACAGGAGAAAACACTGAACACGTTTTCTGAGCTCTTCCAGACCAGATCCTATGGACTCCAACAAGCTCACTGTGTTTCGTTTCTTTTCTTCTGGGTTAATTTTAATGTTCTATTTTAAAAAAAATAAAATATTTTACTTTGTTTTGCCAATAAAGAGGACAGTTCAGGAAAGAAGGATTGTTTACAGTCTCAACAAGGACTTACAAACCTATCTGGATAACGAAGCATCTTAGGGACTCCCTCATGGGACAGTGCCGAGAGCACACTCGGTTTCTGCTTGGCCCGGTTTTGACTGGTTGAAACCGGACTTAAGTTTTTAAATCTGATTTTTTTG
>VZTL01061508.1:7889-22908 GCA_013400535.1 Scopus umbretta
TTTTTTTCTGGTGGGGCATGGGCTGCAGCAGTGTTACTGTGTGTTACGTGTGTAAGTACCTAACTAGATTTGAGTGCAGGCTGTCCCTCACGGTCAGGTGCAGGCGCAGCTCAGGTGGGAGGATGAAGACCCAGTGCATGGCGTCTCTCTTCCTGGGCCATACGGCCTCAGCACCAGCTCCTCACGTAACTCAGCACGGCCTGGTGTTTGAGTGCAACAAATCTTCTGGGGCCCGGAGTCAAGGCAGGGGTCACCAAGGCACGAGAAGGCCTCCCCACATGTCGGAGGCCATGTGGCAGAAATTCACCGTTGAGAAGAAAAGGGCTCTCCCTCTTCCCACTTGGTACTAATCATGGAGAACAATGCTGGCTGCTTTGCAAAATATTAGTACTGCTGTGTAGAATCTGGGCCTCTGCTTATGGCCCGCTGAGTCAGACTTGTTTACTTCATTGAAGTATTAATCTCTGTCTCTGATTGGCAGTCAACAACTCCAGGCTCCAGGCTTAATAGAATTTCAAACTGTAGATCATGCAGTTTTGCTGAAAATATGAGGCTTCTATCGCGCTTTGAATGATGTATTCTCCCTCGCTCCCCTTTGGTCTGTTTTTCAGGGCTGAGGTTAAGATACATAATTAATTCCTCCCATCCCAAGCCTTGTCTTTTAATTTAAGAATTTTCTTTAGCATCTGCCTGAATCTCTTGCACACACTCCTAAGAGGTTAAGCAATGAAAGAGCCATTAAATTAACTTCAGCCGTTATTTTTTTTTCAGGAGGATGAAATAGCACTTCATTATATCAAACAGTTTCCAATTTGTTTTATTTGGTATCATGACAAAGAAAGGAAATGCGGGAAGACGACACTCATTTTCTGTTTGCATGGGAGGATGGCAAGTGAGGGATGCCTGTCTTCTCGTCCTGTGGCTTACCTCTGTGTTAGCAAGAAGTAGGACACAGGAGTGGATCAGTAAAGAGCTATCACCAAGGGCTTGATGGCGACACTATGCAATTGGGAAGATAGTGGGGAGAGGTTTAGCTCTACTTAGCTAATATATCACTTCCCTCAGAAATACTTTGCTATTGCTTGCAAAGCCTCTTGTGAAAATGAAGCAGTGTCAAGCTCTGTTACATGGTTCTTTGATGTGTTGTGAAGTCCATACATGCTATCACTGGTGAGCCACTGCTGGCCGGGGCTCTGATCACTCTCCTGCTAAGCAGTCTGCCCAATTTTCCGTGCTATGTACTTGCCACTCCAAGAAACCCGTATGCTCTTTTCACAGGCATAACTTCCTCATTTGGAAGACTATGTATCTTAGATTTTTCTAAGAAATACATGAAAACAAATTAATACAAAATCTCCTGGAGTGGTCTTTCTGGCAAACTGCATATACACCTGCTGAAAAGTCCCAAGCAGTAGCAGCAGGATTGAGCTTGTGTGTCAGAAATACAGCAAAGGAAAAATGGTCAGTCTTGGAGTGTCTTGAATTAGCGATTCCATGCAGAATTTATGGTGATTTACAGTGCACCAGCTAGTGAGGCTGAAGTGTCACTGCTGCACTGAAAGTTCATATGCCTCTTGGCTTTCTAGTTGTTCCACTTCTGTGTGCATCCAGTCTCTCTGTTCTAGTAGGTTTTAAAGATCCTCAGTATTTTGCAATTGTATCATATAGCTGTCAGTTCACAGCCTCGACAGCTTTCCTGCTTGTGGCAATAGATTGTTTCTTTTAGTGCCAATATATTGATTGCCCTGCTGGGTTTTGGTGGAAATGGTAGTTGGAGCTGCTAAATGTCAGGAAGTTCTGGAGAAACTGAAAGATGCATTTATGGATCAACCCTCTTGTGCATGCACTGGATGCCCAGTGCTACAGCTGTGTTAGATTACCTGTGTACGTGATGGATGGGCTGCATGTATGAAGACAGTTTGCCTGGGCAACGGTTGGTTTGCAGTGCGTCATTTACAGATCAATTGTCTACATGTACTGGGTAGGGTGTGTAAGATTTGCCAGTGATACGAGCTGCTCCTTGGTATTATTTCTGCTTACGCGTTACTTCAGTTAATAATTCTTTCTAAATGATTCATGTAAAGTAGGTATATATTTCAAACCCTAGAGAAAGTAAGGACCGTCTGAATTGGTCGTACAAGTCTGTAGAGTAACTATTCTCATCATTTCTGTCTGAATAAAATAAGGATTGGAAAATCCACTTTTTACTCCATTTAAATTTTGTTATAGCTGTCCAATTCCTTGGTGAAGAATGTTGTTGCCACCATACCAGAATGCTATATTTTAAAAGCATGAAGGTATGTAAAAATATATATATATACCTGTAAAAAAGTGTATAAATTGTATACTTAGGATTCATTTTGTTCATCTAAGCATAAGCAGTGAACACTAGTTGTTGTAGATGCCTCTGTAGTTAGCAGAAAGGCATCTCTCAGGAGAGACTCCTCCCATCCTGAGCTACATCTCCAAAATTATTTGTGCAAATAGCCCCTGGCCATTGACTATGTCTCTGTAGGAAGCCTGAACAACTCATTCAGATGGGTTAAGTCAGCTGCAGATGGTGACAGCTGTGAAATCAGATATGATGGAATTCCAAACTCTTTGTGGACTGTAAGCATTATGCCTGTTGATCGATCTATTCAGCATGATCCGCCGTATTTAAAGAATTTTGTGTTATTATTTTTGCAGTCTGTGGGTAACTGCTTTAACAAAAGTTCTGGAGAGAGTTCACCACAACTTTAGATACTGTTCAGCAGGTTGTTCACTTCTATTATCTAACATGTATTATTTTTTGTCTTCTTTAGTCTTCTGGTACCAGTATCACAGTGGATATCGCTGTCATGGGTGAAGCACATGGGCTCATTACAGACCTTCTGGCAGATCCTTCGCTGCCCCCCAACGTGTGTACTTCGCTGAGAACAGTGAGCAACCTGCTTAATACACAGTTAACCTTCCAGGCCATCCACAAGCCAAGAGTGAACCCTTTGGTGTCCTTCAGTGAGAACTACACCTGCTCCGACTCAGAGGAATGTGCGGAGAAAGGAGAGAAGCTAGCCATACCCAAGGTGAGTACTGGACCCTGCCTGTCACCTTGTAACTCAGCTCTCCCGAAAGGGACAGCCCTGGACTAGTGGGAGATGGCACTGGGCTTTTTGCTTGTTTGCTTCAGATTAACATTTTATGCACTAGTCATACCCTACTATAAAAGGACAGATAAGTAGATTGTTGGTTTCATAGTAAGACAATTCCTGTGTGTCCTTCAACTCATGGCCAGGTTAACTTTGGTTCAGGCATCTTTAGAAGATGATGTTTGACACAGGAGAGCTCACACAGATGGTGTGCGTATTTCCTCACAGGTGTTGGCTGGAGCTTAAGAAAGAAGAAATGATAGCGAACAGAGCAAGCAAAAGCCATTGAGTGTCCAGACTCACAAGACTGCCCCTTTACTTCTCACACAGAAATTCCCCTCCCACTCAAAAGATTTGAGCCACTGCATGTGGGATGACTATCCTAGGCGATGAGCAGTGGGGAATTATGTGATAAGGTGAATGACCTTTTTGCCCACTTTGAATATTGGAATTTGAAATTCTGTATGAATTTCAGTCTCTTATTCCTTCTTTAGCTAGAGGTGTGAAACCTATACAAGTCAATGAAAAAGTCTCTATTGATGACCTCCAGGTGCTTTAGATCAAGTTTAAAATATTGTATACCAAACAAATAAACAAAAAAGATCACCACAATACTTAGTATGACAAATATTGCAAGCTCATTAGAAGTAGTCTTGAGAAGCAAAAGAAGACTGAACCAAAAAAAATATATATATTACTGCCTTGACAGGTGGCTTTATAAATGCTCAGGAATCCAACAAGAAATAACCAGTGTTAACTACCCACATTCAGTAAGTGAACAACTAGAAAGAACATATCAGCTTTGAAGTAGTTTGAATTGTAGGTTTGTTGCTCATTAGCTGTCTTGCAGGCTTACATTTCACTTTTGAAACCAAACCAAAATACTTCCTTACTGCAATCTCTATTGTAAAATTAAATACAGGCAGAGTACATTGCACAGGCGAATGCTTTTAAGTTTTAACAGTTCAAATGGCACAGCCAGCATTCATTCCAGCATTTCCCGGCATCTGAATTGCAACACTTGCGATTCTTTTTTTAATATATTTTAGTGTGATGGTAATTATTACCCTATTTGCCAATGTAGCAGCTGTATATGTGAAATGGATGTTCATAGGTTTTTAAGCGCATTTTCCAGTTTATTTTATGTACATGTCTATAATGGCTGTACTCTAGGCTCTGAGGGGAAAAGTTAGGTGGAAGAATACTGCCATCACATGAGCCAATACAGTGAACAGATACTAGTTTGCTGTTGCATAATATGTAGTGAGGAGAAGAGAAATGAAGGATGAAGAAATGAGTTAATGCTACAGAGAACTAATTTGACTGTATTCACTGACCTAAATGTATTATGGTTCATAAAACTAATAGTTTGCAGTCCTTTTATTTAAGTGTCTAAATATAGATTTAGTGTCTTTACCTTAAGTATCTGACACGAGCATTTTGGGTAAGGAGATAGTGTGTTAACATATTTATCTGTAAGTTTGAGCTTCAGAACCACAAGTGTCTTCCATCTCGTATCTCTTAACCCTCTGGCAAAGTCAAAGCTCTTCATCACAGAGACATATTTATTTTAGTTCTTAACTATAAACACTTCACGAGAACTACAAGAGAAACATCTTACAAAATTATAGCATCTGCAACAGCAAATCTGGATCCACAAAGACTCTCTGTCGTCATCCTTTATTATCTCTGCCTTCAAAAATTCAGAAAAACAACCTGAGTCCTGTTAGTGGAGAAAAGGAAGAGTCAGGTGAAAGAAAAATGCAGGGTGGTCAAGAAGAATCTGCTGTAAACAGTGATGCTTTCCCTAGCTTTTGACGACACATCACGTCCCAGAGCATGAAAGTTTTACTTCAGTGGGTGATCTTTGGATTGGGTAGATAAAACAGGAAAAAAAAGTTGGAGCTCCCCTCCCTTATTTTTCTCGCAATCTTTCCTGCCTTGAATCTCTGATTCTGAGTGTTCATGACAGTTTTAAATCACAGAATAATTGACGCTGAAAGTACATCTGGAGAATGTCTAGTCCAGTCCAAAGATCATCTAGTCTAGTCCCTCAGCTCAAGCAAGTTGAGCCTGGAGCAGGTTTCTTGAGGCTCAGTCTAGAGCAGGCTGCTCAGGAGGATGTCCAGTTGGGCTTTGAGTATCTCCATGGATGTAGAGTCCACAACCTCCCTGGGTGACCTCTTTCAGCATTCAGTCATTGTCACAGTAAAAAATATTTCCTTACATTTAAACAGAATTTCATGTATTTCTGTTTGTGCCCTGTTGCCTCTTGTCCTGTCACTGGACACCACTGGAAAAAGCCTGGCTCCATTTTCATTACACTCTCGCTTCAGGTATTTGTATACATTGGTAAGATCTCCCCTGAGCCTCCTCTTCTTCAAACTGAGCGATCCCAGCTCTCTCAGCCTTTCCTTTTATGACAGATGCTCCAATCTCTCAATCACCTTTGTGGCCCTGATGACTTAAGTGCCACACCATATAAGACCAACCTTTTTAAAGAACATAACCAACATTGGCTGATTCCAGTGAGAGCTCCAGGTGTTGAACCTCTGTGGCTATGGGGCTGTGGTTATAAAACTTTTCTTAAATTTGAAATAGGGAGGATGGTCCAGACCCTCCAGGCATTTAAAGTACCAGCTGTGTTGATTTCAGTAGAAGGTAGGCACCATAACAGCTGGGAGAATCCAGATTTAAGATACTTCACTATGTGTTGTCAGGCAGAACTAATCAAATGGAAATGGTTTTCTTCTGCGTGTTTAAAATTTCTATAAGCCTATATAAACTCTAAGCAACTGATTTCTTTCTAGCGCTTACGGAGAAGTTTGCCTCCAGGACTGCTGAGAAGAGTGTCCTCAACTTGGACCACAACAACATCAGCCACAGGATTACCTACACTGGAGCCAGCTCCAGTGAGAAGGGATCGCAGTGCCAGCATCAAACCTCATGAATCATCTTCATCCAGGTTACAGATCACCTTCTCTCTCTTTTACGTCTCTCTTTGGGCAAATTGTTTTGGTTCTGCACAATGATGTCCCTCATTTCAAAATGCTGACTCCAGAATGTGTTAGAACTACTTCTTCATGTTTCTCTAAATTGGATTGCCAAAGAAGTGGCATTCCCGATTTTAGTCAGACTATGCCAAAACTATTTGTATTATTGGGAAGCAAAATTAAAAAAAAAAAAAATTCTATTTACGCTAGCAAAGTGCAGAATTGCACCATAAAATTGGAAACAAGGCAAGGCATCTGGTTAAAGTCTTCTTGATATGCAGCAGTTTCCTCCATGGATATTGCCCAGCCAAGAAAAAATTCTGACAAGTAACGTAGCTGCTGAACATTGCTTCTAAGAACACACCTAGTGATGTGGTCCTGTCATTAAACCGGTTCATAAAGCACTTCTACATCCTCTAGATACTAACTTCCAGAACATAAAACCTGATTTTAAGTGGTCCTTCCTAAAATACACAATTTTGTCATTTTCTGTCCATAGAAATGGAGTATCACCAGACCGTACAGCACTGTACATGCCCTGCATCCCATGTACACACTTAATTCCAGAACATAAGAAATGCTTAGGGCTCTCTGAATGAACTCATGCAAATGCAATACCAGCAATAGATGGTAAATAAAAACCAGTGAGTTAGATAAGTCAAAACGTGACTTAGTGGAGAGAAGAAAGTAATTTGTTTACCACTGGGGGGCAGGGGAGGTGAAGTATAATCTAAGATTAAAATTACAAAGAAAGATTTCAACCTAGTAGAGGTTGAAAGCAAAGCTGAAAATGAAATGGGCAGTGTAAATTTTTCTTGCTGGATGGTTCCTGTACTTTCCCTGACTTTATGCACTGCAGTGGAACACTTCTTTCCCGTTGACCACAGAGTTTAGCTTCTGGGATTCAGAATCCTAACTCTCCCATCCTTAATTCCAACTGTCTCATGTAGTTAAAAGGCTTTTCCTAATTTGCCACAAGAAGCAAATACACACAGCTGTTTTGCTGGGGTGCAGACTGCGTGCCCACTTCTATTTGTGATGTATTTATTTACTTATTCATTTAAGATGCCACATATTTTCAAGGGGTCTGTAAGCAGATGCTCGTACTAGAAGAGTCACAACTACAAAGCAATAGTTAATGATGCCTTGAGATCAATTTCAGCAAAATCACTGGAGGAATTGTACATTGTTTGTTTGTCTTGCCTGGAAAAAGAGTTCTAGATTCAGTCATGACACGTACACTTTAAGGTTATGTTCATATAGTGCATCATAGAAACAGAGCAGTAGATCTGCAAAGAGGTTTGTGTAGACTGAGGTACCTACGTACTCCATTTTGTGCCCAACCCAAAATTTAGTTCCAATTTCTTAAAGTGCATCCCTGAAAGTCTTTCCGAGTTACCCAGAAGCACAGTAGTTCTCACTATTCTGAAGACATGGATTTTTATCTTATGGCTGTAGTCCCTCGTGACTGACTATATCAGTTAGGTATTCCCCGCTCACTCTTACCCGTTCTCTTTTTCTCAGGGCCTGATCCCTGAACCAGTATCATAAAATACATAGTCCTCCCATGATATGAAGAGAGAGAAGTTGTGTCTCCCCAGTTGCTTGTAGCCAGCAGCTGACTGGTTTAGGGCATTTGCAGAGAACTACCCTAATAAAGTTGCTTCTCTTTCCTGAGGGCATTCAGACCTAGGTACCTTGCATTTTGGGACTTCCATGCTACCAGATAGCCTGAGGTGAGCTGCATTTAACCTTCCGCAAGGGCTGTGGCCGATAATCCAGTAGCAGCAAGTAAAGGAAGGAGTTGAATGGATGTTAGTCTTGTGGGAAGGGCGCTCCTCTGTGAGAAGAGAGGGTTGGGTCCTGAGCACTGTTAACTACAATATGTTGCGTAGCTATTTCAACAGGATTTCCTCCTTTCTGGCTCTGTGAATATTTTTCTATTCTAGTCAGAAAGGAGCAGAGCCTTCAAAGGAAGGGCAGAGGGCAGTCAGTCGCGCAGCTTGTTAGTTATGATTCCACCTTGGGAGAATAAAGTTCAGGTCCCCTCCCCACCTCAGCAAGGGTTATCATCTCGGAGCTGGTGATGAGGAGAGAGTGTGGAGACATGCTTTGCTATGGGGAAAGGAAGAGCAGAGCAGAAGCATCAAATTCAAGAAGAGAATTCAGAGCCATGATATCAGAAGACTCGCATGTTTTTCTGCAGTTCAAAATTCGGTGCCGGTAGTGGAGAAAAAGATAGGACCTGAGAAAGTCTGACATCACCAGTGTTTGCTGTTGGATAGCTTGCATGAATGCAGCCCCAGAGAGCTGCTTTGGTTGGCCTTTCTTCCAGATACAGAAACCTTTCCCATAAAGGAGGCTCTCATGCAGGGCACCTAGGTGCTCCAGGCAGCTTGCAGAATACACTGAATGTCTGGTGCAAGAAAAATACGTGGTTAGCCAAAGTTCCCTTTGTGACGAGTCCCATGTATCTCAGTAAAAGTAAATATAAAGAAGCTATAACCAAATGGAAACGTTCTTCAGTCACCAGCCTGTGGTTCCCAGGGTGCATTTGATTTATACTGTTGATCCCAGACTCTCACGTAGTATGTAAGCATCCTAAGAAGGGAATCGGAGGGAGAAGGAGAGCAATTAAATATTATTGTTGGTCCTTTTCTACGCTTGTTATATAACTCTGCGTGATGAGCCAACTAAGCAGGCTATCAATTCTTCCTACGTTTAATGTCGCCAATCGTATAATTATAGCTCTGTCAAGTCTCCCAGCCTACTGTTTGCCGTTCTTTTACAGTAGGAGAAACAATGTGTGTTCCAGAAAGGGGAAAAATGAATCCTATAAGTCTAGCTTTAAAAATTTTGGCAGACCAATACAGATTTGCCTTCAAGGAAAAGAATTTTGAACTGAAGGGGGAAAAAAAAAAATCTTGATTATTTGCCACTTCCCCTGTACCAAATTCAAACATGCCACAGGTCACAGAAAAAGAAACATTTCATGGCTTGAAGGGTAGGAGAGGGGAAATGACACTGGAATTTCCCTGTGGCAGATTCTGGAGTTACAAAATCTGCAACTTGTTCCTCGCAGTTTGGGACATCACCTCTAGATTTCTATAGTCACATATTTGCAAAAATCCCCCTTAAATCTCTGTTTAAGATTAGTAATCCTGTATTCTTCCAAACCATATCACTAAACTGGTAAGACATGGTCCTCTTATAGCTTAAAATTATTTGGGAAAAATAATAGAGCTTCCACATTCCTCCCTCAGTCAATTCTGTATCCAGTGTTTCCCCTTAAGAAGCCAAAGAATGTGGTTTGGGGGGTTTTGGTTTGGTTTGCTTTTTCTTTACAATGGGCGAGCGTGTTATATTCTTCCTGTCGATTAAAAAAACAAAGCCACAAAACAAACAAAAAAAAATTTAAAAAAACAACTGACTTCATTCTTTGTCTTACTTCATCACAGATTATAGAAATTGGGCCAATGAAGACAACCAGCAAATGGTCTTACTACTTTTTGTAGGTAGTGCTTGCTCTTCCAAAACAATAAGGTGTTCGGAGACTTAAGACAATCTTACACGCTTTTTTCTTCCAGAACACTTCTTTTTTTCCAAGTTTTTTTTTTCAAGTTCAGGTGGGACTAGGCTGTTTTAAAAGGCTGTCTTCTGCCTTGCATGTCATCTCATCACTTGGATGTGAGGCTGTGAGGAGAAACGTGGAGCCTGAGAAGCCTAGCAGATCTGTCCAGAGAATTCATGTGCCTCATGATAAGAGCCAGTGCTACATCCCTGCAAGCAGCTGCCATTTGATGAGTGTCATTCAGGAAAACAATGATAAATAAAATTCTCTTGCTTTACAGAAATATTTGGCCTCTTCTGATACACAGTTATAGCCTGAAGGTTGAAAGGATGTGCCCATCCTGTTGTAGGGGACCAGCATTTGTTACACACACACACAGACACATGCACCCTGTTTGTCTTCAGTGAGTTTCTCTTGGATCAGTGACCAATGTCTTCAGGGTCTGTCAATAGGATTTTTCTTGAGATGCAGCATGCATTTCAGTTGGCTAGAGCATGAAATGCTTCACCCAGAGAAGAGGCACACCACTAGCAACAGCAATGCAGGGCTCTTCCGAGCCTCCTCCAGACTCCTGAGAAGCTCCTCCAGTGCCCAAAGGGTTACTGAGTATCTGCCTTGGCAAATGCAGCAGTGGAGTCAAGGAGACTGATTTTTCATTTACACTGAGAACTTCTGGCACTTCTGGCTCTTGCAAGGAGGCGTTAAAAGAGAATATAAATTTAACTTATTTCAAGTCTACTTTTAAGCCTCTGTACTGTCAGAACAATATAGTGAAGACATCTTTGTATAAAGTAAATAGGCCTCAGCACTGAAGCAAGTCCAGCTTTGGAGTGTCTGCATTGTAAACATTTTTGCTGAATACAATACTGAGTGCCTCACAAATAGCAGTTCAGCCAGCAGATAGATGCTGTTTTCCTCGTCAGATTTTGTGCTATCTCAGTATCGCATACTTCTTGCTGTGGCTCCTAACTTCTTAAGATCTGCTGTTGAGGCTTTTTACTGTGTCGACTGATGCTTGTTTGCACTCTGGTTTTGCAGCACTGACTCCTGGAACAGCTCAATTCTGATGACAATCACGAAGAGCAGGTCCTTCTCCACCTCCTACCCCATGTCTTCTACCAACCACCTGAATGCCAAAAGGCAGAGCCGGCAAGGTGAGTGGGCATCCGTGGCTCTGTCAGGCTCGCTTAGCTGCTTACCCATGACTAGCACGTGCAGCTGCTTTTGATCTCTGTCCAATCTGTGTCTGTTCTTATTTTTCCATCAATATAACTATATTTAATTTCCTTTATTACAAAAAAAAGACAACAGTGGCTTAAAATACCATAGCTCATAGTGATGCCATTGTAAATGTTTTGACTTTTATGATTTATAGAGATTAGTCGCGACATGATGCGGCAAGTGCAAAACTAGTGTTGTGATTTATATCTGTGTAATTCTCTTGACTACAACAGGGCTGAGAACAGAGTGTTTTCTATAACGTTTGTTAGATTAACTGTCTGTGTATATTGCCTGACGGAGATTTCCTGAAGCACAACACACATCATGCCATTAAGAGCTGTAGGCAGCAACTGACCCGTCTTATGCAAACATATCCAAGACAAAGCCATTAAAACTCAGAGGTCTATCTCTGTATATTCATTGTTGAGAAAGTTCAGGTAGTTCTTACTGATTTTTAGAGACAAGAAATGTGGGGCTTTTTACTCAGCTTTTTTGGCCTTTAAAAAAATGACTCCTGTTTTAACTGAGGGAAGGAAATTGAGAAGGTGACTTCTTGATAATGAAATGTCTGATATGACAGCCATGAAGCAGTCATGTGGTTCACTTCCCTCTACAAAAGCAGGATAAAGTCATGTTTACCCATGCAATTGCATTAACTTGCAATTCAAAATGAAGACAAGGCCTTCCTCTCTTAAATCAGCCCATTTTTCTTCCAAACATGGAATAATGTTGAGATAATGTTACTCAGAGATACTGGCCACCCAGATATCAGGTTGAAGTTGATAGATGCTTGAGGCCTGACCCCAGAAAAATCAAAAAATCCCAACTTAGAGATGGGTTTGAAGATATGGCTGCACAATTATTCTGCATATCTAGCACTGTCATATCGCATCTCCTTTTCAAACTGAAGAGTTTATTTAATCTCCTCTTGTACAGAAGCTGCTTTGTTATTCCACAGTGAAGATTAGGTAACACAGTATTATCTTAAAAGGTAATAGGTACATAGGCAAATGAATAAAATCGAACATGGAAAATACTGGAGATACAGTATCAAGAATCCAGGAATTTGTTTTAGAACAAAACAAATCCAAGTTAGACTGGTGATTTTCAGAGATTTAACCCGTTAACCTGAAAGGGTCATATGTGTGTGTGTATAATATTTTACTCTTGGAAAACAAGATTTATCAACCCCATCAGTCAGTTTTACATTTAGACTCTTCTGCTTCCAGAAAGTGTTAATAGTCATCCCTGTTGAGCAAATACATGAGATCCCTCATGATAACGGGAGAGCTCCATTCCATCACAAGCAATTCCTAGGGGCACCAATTGGCAGGAGTGAAAATTTTGGCTCAGTATCTTATGCAGAAGATTGATATTTTGATGGTTTAGACTGTTTACAATTGTGCATTTTTAATTATGATTTGGTTTTGTGTTCTAACTAAGGAATTCCTTCAATTTGCACTAGTTAATACAAATTAGACTTTTATATATTAGTTGATCTAGCTAAATCTGTAAATCTCTTCATTTACAAAGTGTGTCTTTAATTATGTGTGAAAACATTAGCATTTTAAAATACTGCTAGCTATATGTATTTTGGCAAAATTCTGAGGTAAACTCAAGTGTTTTCATATGTAATTTCACATTATGTTGAAGTTACTGTTTTATTTCTTCAGGACTGCACATGTGTAAAAGTTCTGGAGGACCTAAGCAGATGGATGTACTTAAAAAAATTCTCCCTATGTTGTTATTCTTCTCTTATCTTGATTATTCAAAATTCCTTGCTGTAGCAAAACATGTTCTCTTACTTTTGCCAATAAATGGTTAAATGTTGGATTATTGAAAATAGGTTTGCATTTTTTCTGATAAATTTATATCTTCGTTTACCTACGCTGGCAAATTACTCTTTGGAAAAAAAAAAGAAAACCCCACAACCAAACATACTTCAAGAGACAGGAGCCCAGACTAGCAGTAGAAAGCAAGCTGTGATTAGAAACATTGTTGTGAAAATTGCTGTTTAAATTCCCAGGACTTGTTTTAAATTGTTGAAAGATGACCATATATATTGTATTCTCTAACAGTTGTGAAGATTATCTGGTAACATATAGCTCAAAGATAAATAATAATCCAACTCAATACCTTGTGCAACTAACAGACCGCAAAATGTTTTTAAAGACTTACTTCTTTTGGATGGAAAGCAGATATCTCAAAGGATTAGTAAATGTGAAACAGAGGCTTTCTGTATGTTAAAGCAATTTCCATATGTCATGGCCATCTGATAACTTTTTAATTGCTCTGTAGGCTGTAGGTTTCTGATCCCAAGACTAGCGTAATATCCTAGTTGCAATAATTGAATTAAGATAGTAATACATACCACATGTTTGCTGAATAAATACCCTAATCAAAACTTAGGAGATGTTGGATATCTCAAAATTACAGTGTAGTAACTGTCAGAGATTATTTTTAACTCTTGGATTGTCAACAATCAATCATATTTTAACCTCATATCACAGTAAGTTGTTATCAGGAAAAAACACTGGAACTGTACACATATATCCTGCAAGGTTAGTATTTCAAAAACTTAGATCGACATATTGCGTTATTCTAAGATAATTTTTGTGTCTGGAATGCATTTAGATAGTGGACACAATTCAAACATAAAACCAGTTAAAGTTCCTAAGCTCTTTATATCATTTGGCTTTGAAGATGAACATGGTAAATGAACTGGGGTGGAGTTTCTACAAAGTTTAGAATAGGAGGTAAGTCAATTTACATGCATTTCCTTGTAAGATAGATTATGTTTGCTCCTTTGTGTTTTATTGTGAATGGGATATTTTTGTCTCAGACTAGAAAATGTAAAGTGGATTCAAAAAGAAGGCGGCACTCTGTCTCAAACACTGGACTGGCTGATGCGTTTCATCTTGGCAGTGGTGCTTAGAATAAGGGACAGAGGGAACTACATCCAGCTAGGGTTCGCACATGTGGATATTGGCAGTTTCTGATACACTAGCTCAGGAGTACAATAGCATGTGGTACAGGTAATCATCACAAGTCTCCCATAGTAAGCAACAGATACTGAAAAATAAACTCAAGCTGCACAAGATCAAGGCAGAAATCTGTGAGGAATGCAGAAATGACACCATAAGTGCAATATTTTATTTTCTTATAATATACGACTACTAAAAATTGGGGGTTTTGGTTTATTGCTAGTCTTTCACAATGTAGAAATTCAAATTTGATGGGAATGTGTGTAAGCCTTTCTTGTCCCTGCTTAACAGATGGAGACAGTGAAGCAAAGAGAAACTGCAGATGGGTCTGGGAACTGCCTATTTGGAGTTTGGTGTCTCTGTCATTAGAACGTGTTGACACCAATACTCATGACACTAACATACCTTTCGTTTCATGCCTGCCAGTTAGTGCGTCGTGCTCAACAGGGAGAATGTGCTTCATGTTTTGAGCCAGATCTTCAGTAGGTAGAAGTGGCTGATATTAATGGAGCTTCATCTCTCTGTGACAGCCCATGGGCTTGGCTCAAAGTGGAGGAGGGTTTTCTCTTATTTTTCCTTTTGGAAGCTATGCCGGTACCTGCACATCTCAAGAGGAGTATTTCTGCACAGTGAACTCATACAACCATCTGTCACTTCTGTTAATTGACAAGACTCTTCTTTTCTCTTGCCAGGTATCCCACCAAATATTTCACCTCTCACCTCCCCATGCCATTCACCAATTCAGGGGACGCCTGCCACAAGTCCTACTGGAAAAACATCTTCTGTGTCATTTCCAGACTCTACAGATATTGACACCAAGCAAGGTTTAAAGCCACACAAAGTCTTAACTTCTACTCAGAGTGCACCTACCCTGTCAGACCCTATTATTAGCCCCTCTGTCATCTGCAGCAGGTAAGATAGTAATTTGACATGCCTTGGAATCATTTCACATTGTTCTTGTGAACAAGCTCTTTTCGCTCACATACAAGATTTTGTGATTTGCTATTGTGTATTGTGTGTTGATATTTCACCGTATCTAAGCAGTTCTTAGTATATGAGTAATTGTGTAGATTGATGCTACAAAGTGCTTTTGAAGCGCAAGACGGTTAGCTACATTTATAG
>VZTL01061510.1:0-10485 GCA_013400535.1 Scopus umbretta
CGGGGAATTCCAAATAGCTTAAAGATAAACACCCAAAACACCACAGTGGTTTTGAGATATCACTCTGATGCAAAGATAGGTCACTAATAAAGTATTTAACCTCCCAGTACACCTATCTGGAAAAAACAGCAGTACCGCTTGAATTTGGAAAGTTCCACCAGCTGAACTGTGATACAGCAATGCAAGCATGATTTATAATTTTATTTTCATTGTAGGGAAACAGGATCCGCCAAAAAACTGGTGCTTGTACACTGCATTGCATGTCGTCACGTCACAAATGCGCAGTCCCCAAATATTTTTGTTTACAAGCTGCCACATGGAGAAGCCAACTGGCACGTTGTTTAGATACTAATTTCTGACATGTGCTTTGTATACAGAAAAATCCGATTTATGAAATGTGAGATAGAGACCTGTTGGGTTTTTTCAATATATACAAAAATAACTGACTGCACATAAATCATGACTACTTCCACAATACACTTCAAAAAGCTTAAATTACCTATTTTTAAAATCGGCTATGATTTTGGAAAAAAAAAAATAGTTGAAATGGGCTCTAATTTCTTATGATTATAATTTAAACAAAACATTTTAATATGCTGGATGCTTTATTGACAAAAAAGGGCTGATAATCTAAGTCAGATGCAGTGAGTGAAATATGACAGTGAGGAGACCGAGAGGAAGGCTAACGGCTACAGCCCTTCAGCCTGGTAGCTCAGGTACCATAGGCACATCTTGTCGACTCGGATGAAGTATTTTAAAACATATTAACTACGGGCTAATACAGTGGCTAAAGTTAGCGCAACTTGTCCTCAATTGACCTTGGTGGAGCTATGCTGATTTACATTAGAAATGGTAGAGATCAGTTTTAAAAAAGAGAAAACTACTGCTATTCCATATGGAATAACTGTAAACCCTTTAAATAGGATATTTTTTCAAGTTAAAAGGTTCCATGGAAAAGTATCAAAACTTTTTTTATTTTCTCCTTGGTTTTGCTTTTCTTCTACCCTTTTCTTTCCTCCTGTCGCCCGCAGCCTTCTCTTTCCCCCTCTTCTGTTTTGCCTCAGAAGAAGCAGCAGCAACACAGAAGAACAAATAAGGAGGATAAATAAAGATGAATATGGCAACAGTTTCTCATTTTTTAGTTTCACTGAAGACAAATGAAAATAATAAAACAATGAAGAGCCACAGTAATTTGTTAGGTTGTCTTTCCACTAAAAATGGCAAGAGAATAAAAGGTTGATGTAGACGTGGTAAGAGGTAACAATCCGAGATCACGTCTTACGCATTTTATTTTGTAATTTCTAACAAGTGACTCGGTACACGTGAAGCTCAGAGTAAATTTCATCAACTGAATCTAACAGCTTGGCCTGTCTGAAAAGGGGAAACATCTCCTGCATCTGGAAAAGCACTGAAACAAAGACTCTGGAAGAAGCAGCTTAATGGAGCACTGCTAGTGGCATTAACCATCAAGGGAAAGGTAAGTTCCCATGAGACTCGGCTGACTAATTAGACAGGGGCAGAGTTAAGAAGAATTTGAAAGCTGAGACTGCCTATGTTACAAACACCTACCTTTATTTCAAGTTGCCAATCCCCTATATGACCTGGTCTTGCTTATTCTTGCAAAATCCTGGCTTTTATTGTCATCGTTGCAAGCAATTGCAGTAACTTGGGTAACGAATTTACTAATTGTTAATTGCATGATAAAATCATAGAATCATAGAATTGTTAAGGTTGGAAAAGACCTCTGAGATCATCTAGTCCAACCATCAACCCAAAAAAACCCCAACCAAACAAAAAACAAAAAAAAACCCCAACAAACCACCATGCCTTCTAAACTATGTCCTGGAGTGCCACACCTAGACATTTTTTGAACACCTCCAGGGATGGTGACTCCACCACCTCCCTGGGCAGCCTGTTCCAATGCCTCACCACTCTTTCAGTAAAGAATTTTTTCCTAATATTCAATTCATCTAAAATGCATGAAAAAAACTTATTTTCTTTCCAAGAAGACACAATTATTACTAAATTTTATGTGTAAATCAGTATGGGGCACAAATGATGCCAGATTAAAATCAGACACACTATATGGCCTCAGAGTGATACCATCTAACAACAATATGCAAGCCGACAAAACCTGGGCTTTAGTCCTCTGAGCACTCTGGAAATGATTACTACCGTCATTACACATAATGCTCTGCAGAAACAAGACTGCTTTTTAACAGACAAAGAAAAATGAAAAATGTCAGTGAAATGAAATTGGAAGATGTAAAACCAACAGCTGTGAAAGCCCTGCAGAAAAGTCATTGCATCATGCCAGGAAACACCTCTGCCCAAAAGACAGTGCCGTTTTTCCAGGCACGGCAAAACAGCGCTAAGAACTCCTCTAGCTTTTAAAGATTATTCCAAGTAAAGCAGTTGGTGTATGACCCTTTGTGCCCCACGAGCCTCTTCTGTAAGGACTACGATCCTGAGCGCTCCTTCCCTTTCCTCGACGCATCACATCCTTCAGCGTGAGGTTCCCAATGCTTCCTAAACGTATGTGAACATACTGCTGTTTGCACGTATGTACTCTTCGTTGATGATTTCTGGCAAGTAGTTCTTTTTCCGTGTTTATGTCACAAGAAAATAACCCATGTTCTGAAGCCAACGACTTCCCCTGCAAAAATGTTAAGTAACTTTTCTAGCATCCAGTAGGGTATTTCGCTACAGTAAATGCATTATTTTCCCAATAAATTACTCTGGAAGTTATAATTTCTCTCCCTGAATGAGATAACTGTTACTGACAGATTATCTGACAGCCTAGGTGTCAAAATATTTTTCTTCAGTGTGTACTTGCAAATGTTAGAAATGACTGTCAGGATTTTGAGCTTGGATGAAGTTTGCTTGATTTTGAACTGATTTTTAAATATTATATTCAGTTGCTTTGTTACTGAAGAATAAATTGAAATAAAGTGGGGGCAAAAACCCCCACAAAGAACAAAGAGACATTATCTGCCACCTTCTAGACCAACTTTTCATTACAAAGTAAGATTACCTACAGACAGGACTTAAGAACAGTGGATAGCAGACAGGTCAAGTGGCAATGAAGCATCTGTTCTGGGGAGATGATACAATTTCTCCCTCCGCTTAGAAAAAATGGCAGGACATGCTTTGCATCAATTTTACAATGTGACAAGGAGGAAGCCTGGAAAAACATACTCGTGGAACACACACATTTCCTTCAAAAAGAGTGATAAATTTTGAGTTAGAAATACAAAGGCCAAGCAGAGAACAAGAACTGTGCAGTGATTTCCACCAGAAGGCTGTGAAGGAAGGCCAAGAAAGGACAAAAGAAAAAGCATCAACTGAGAGTATGAGTATGAGTATGAGAGAGAGTATGAGAACAGGTTCAGCTGAAAAGTTAAAATACTGATATCTACGTGCGAAAATAAGTAATGATGCCTTTAGGCATCAGTCTCGGATACAGGCTAGCTAATTATCTCTATTCCTCCCCATTTCTCCTATGCACGGGAAAGAAAGACTCCCCCAATAAGCAGCTGGAGGATGAGTCTGTCCAGACTTTGTTTAACTGTGAAAAGAGTTGCTGTTGTTTTGTTTAAGGATTGTGCCCCAGACTATCAGGCCACTATCATATGCAAAATCACATGAAAACGAAAAATGGTTTTGACAGAGAGACTTTGAGAAACTTCTCATATGATGCCAGCCCTTCTTCTCCCTACATTAACTGTTACAGATAATTTCTATCTTTTCCTTGGGAATTGGAGCCTATGCTGTTGGAGCCAACAGTACCCAAACTTGCTGCTATGGTGAAAGTCATGGCTCAGCTTCATGCTGCATTGACTTCCCTGATACACTCAGAAGTTTGTCTGCACATGTGCAATAGTTTTGACTGGGTCAAAATTTTGAACCTATGTTGTGTAGCGTGGTTAGTAGGCATGGTGGTGTTGGGTTGACGGTTGGACTAGATGATCTCAGAGGTCCTTTCCAACCTTAACGATTCTATGAGGAAAAAGAGGAAAGGCAACAATCAGAGCAGACTGCTATTGCAAGAACTATTCATGCAGGCTATTATTATTCCCCAGCTGTATCTCAGAAGACGGGGTGGCTGGGAAGAGGCCAAATGAATTGTTCTGGTAGGTCTACAATCTCCTCCTGAGGAGAGGGCAATAGACTTTCCTGAAAAGAAGTCATGAAGAAATATAACAGGAAGCCTTTAATGATCTGCTTAAGCGATAAGACAAAACATTGCTGGGTATCTCTTTACAACTAAGTATCTTTTGTAATCGTTGGACTCTGTCCTAATTAGCTTTGATATATCAGAGGACTGCTTTGTGAGCTGTTTCGTTAAAACATATCGTTCTGTTCTACTTCCTTTCAGATGTTCTACGGATAACATTATGAGGCTTACCTTTTTGTTCATTCACTATACTGTTTCTATGCTAGTAGAACATAGACACACACTTAATTTGATTCAATATCTGAATAAACTGTCCAACTTTAAAAATGAGATTTATCTCATTCTATTTTAGCGCTCATGCATCCACCGATTGCCTGGGAGTTGTATCTGGTTCATTGAAGCATGGGTGTTATTTGAATCTGCATCTCTCTTTTTTAACACTGTTCAAGTGTCCAGTATTTTACTGCAAGTTCTCCAACTATTTCTATTCATTAACAAATAAATACATAAATAAACAAATGAATTAACTAACTAATTCTGTGGTAATCTTTTCAGATTCTGTATCTTCACTAGGAAGTCCAAAATACCGACGCTATTTTCATCTTGAACCTCTCGGTTCTTTGCAATTAATATCGAGCTCCAAAAGGCGCTCTCTCGTACCTTTCACAGCAAGAAGTTAGTTGCAGCACCCGACCGGCAGTTCAGATTAAGCAAAACTTTGCTGAAACTGGAGGATGCAGTTACACCACATATAGAGGATAGAAATGAGAAGCAGTTTTACTTCTTGGAGTAATTAAAACAAAACCTACGGTACAAGTCATGGCTCACATGGCAAGCTAAGATGATGAATGCAAATGAATTTTGCCAGGGCCTGAACACTGGAGCCTACCGACATTAGCCAACGTAATGAGCTGGGTATTCTTTAGAGAAGGTGTGTGTATCTTTGAGCAGAAGAGGACGTTACAAAGTTGAAAACAGCCAGAAAAGCGATGGAGCATTTTTCTAGAAAACACTTGGAACTTTGAAGAGAAACTCTCCTGGTTTCCTTCTGTATTTCAAAATGACTCAGTTCTTTCTGCAAAGAAATACGCCTCTGTGTACTCCTGGTAAAGAAATATGTCTGCTTGTGAAGAAACAGCAAGTTCGATAAATGTAATTTACTAAAGAAACCTATCTGCAAGACCATATAACTGTTTACGTCAAAAGAAGTAACAATGTTTCAGAAAAATAATCAGAAATTTCCATAAAGCAGAACTTCGTTTCTCTCCAAAATAAAAAGTTAACCAATTTCCACACATTGCAACAAATAAGCCTGTACACTTTCATTTCCTCAATATATGCTTGGTTTCATTAAATTTTACTGAGCTAAATCTTATACATTTCTCATCAATATAAATTTGGGCAATCTGCAAAATCTGAAATACTCTCCCTGATGTAATTTTACTCGTTACACTGAAGTCATTAGCTGGCATTATTCTTCCATTTTAAATACCCATAGGCATGATCCTAATTTTGCATACAACAGTTAAGCTTCTAATACAAACGATTACATGTTCATGGTGAAAAACTTTCTGAATGTTAATATAGAGCAGGAATCACAGCCCACGTATGAAGGTTGCAAAGCAAGCAGATAGTAGTTAAAAGTTTAATTTTTAATCTTTAACCCATATGGTATTTATTGTTTATTTATCGTTACTTTAAACACTTTCCTGAATTGGCATCTTAGCTCTGATTCCTACACGGCTGAATAAGCGTAATGGGAACATTTCAAAGCTGGACTTAAGAAGGAGTGATTAGTTCAAGAAGATAGTAATCTTTATATTTCTGAACTTAAGAATTCATACATGTCGGAACTTAAGAATTAATACATAAGACACAAGTTTTTTCCTACAAGCTGCTGTAAATGACATGGTTTGTAAAACACACCGCATTTAAAAAAGAAGTGGTGTTTCAACAGTAATCAAATGAGAAAACACCAGTACAAGTTTTCTTTAGAATGAAAGATGAGTGCGGGTTGTTTTCCCATATAATCTACCAACTGTATCATTCGGTAGATGCTGCTTCCTTTTTAGCCTTGCCAGCGGCGCAGAATTGTGCTCCTTTTTGATTGTACTCCGTTAGGAAAGAGATGTGTGCACCCGTAACACAGCATTCGAAAGTGTTATCTTGAAAAAAGAGTTACTCCTCGTTGTGTGTGGTTTTGATTCCCAGCCACAGCTGCTGCATCACTACAGGAACAATACAAAAAGAGAGCTCGTGTGAAAAACCATCAGCAATGTGCCCAACTCTCCCAACTTAAAATCTGACGAACTGGCAACCAAATTAACAATTAGTTAGAGGCAGTACAGAGTTAGTCGTCGGTCATTTCTATGGCTCATAAGCTTTTAGAGGTGCCAGGTTTCTGTAATTTTTAACCTGGTTTTTACTCCTGTGGTAGCCATCTGCAGTCAACCTCACATGATGCAATCATCTCAACTGGGCCGTGCATCAGCCAGGCAGCTCCTGGGGCACCGTTAGGAACAGGTCGGACCTCCTTTCAAAACAATCTCCGGATACTTCGCAGCAGCAGCCAGCAATGACGTAAGATTTATTAACAAGACAAGTTTTAACTGAATTCAGTGTGCTACCCAATAATACAACACTGTGTCACCTGTTCTGGCGTTTTAATTTCGTATCAAAATGGCATCATTCCTAAATATTTTCCAGCAAGCTACGCAATGTTGCATGTGAGTAATTACCATAAAAGTTGTCTGGAAGCGGCTTTTACCTCCCTTTGGAAGTTTGGAGATTTTTGTTGTTGTGGTGGTTGTGGGTTGTTTTTTTTTTTTTGGGGGGGGGGGGGCGCTGGTTGGTTTGTTTGGGTTTTTTTAACTGAGGTTACTTTGATGACTTTGCCTCAGTTTCCAGCAGGGCATTGCAAACAGTTGAATCGGTATGGCTGAGGGATGGCTGGGGTTCCTGCAGCACCAGGCTGGTAACAGGGACTGGGGAGGGACCTCCGGGGGCGGCGGTTGCTGTTAAGGAACAAATGTCACGCGAGGCACCTCCATGTTGGCTACACAGCCGTGTAATTTTTGACAAAGTGCTGTCATAGTCATTGGGTTGACCAAGATTGGGGAAAAAAACCCCAAGCAAACCATGTGATAATTTCTGCTTTTTGCCAGATGCCTTGTAATTTTAACAGAGCATTCATGTTTCACACAACTAGTGGAGAACTTGGACATCAACAGAAAGAAGAGATGGAGTTAAGCGACTAGTCAAGACTTCGGCCGCAGAAACGGCCTCTATTCAACCCGTGGTCAAATCCACCTCGTGCACTGGGCTCTCTCCTCCCCGGTTTGTTCCCGCCTCTCCAGCTGCTGCTGTGATCCCCATTTTTTGTACGCTGCTGAAGCACCCACATGCACGGCAGTATTCGAAACCAAACTGCTCCGACTGGGAGACAGAAACTGAAATCATCCCACTTGTATTTTCCCTGTGTTTTCTGCAGACCACTGACAGTTAGCATTTACATTGCAAAAAGAATAACCCGAAATAGAAATACACTTGAAAAAATTCAGTTGATTCATAAAAGAGGCTTAACAGTAGATAGGGAAGAGTTGTTCTTCACTAATGATGCTCTTGCATTCAATTCTGTTTTTGGAGAGAACAGAAGGATAAACAGTGCAGGATGTCTCCTTTAGCATGGGCTGATGTAACAGAAACCAGGAACAACGCTGAATTTGCAAGAAAACCTGTTTCTTGCCCCATTTCCTGACTAAAGGAGTAGTAGTAGAATGCCTAAAGATAGGCATTCAAACTTTGCAAGCTTATCTGAGCTGACCCGTTAAAAATGGGACTCGATCCTGCCAAGTGCCGAGCAGAAAGTCTCTTCAGATGGCATTCTGTAACACGCAGGTTCAGGTCCTTAGCAAGGTGGGATTATTCACGGTTGTTCCTTAGAAATGGGCCTGCGTTGAGGGGACGTGCAATAAAAGCAAAACCAATCGCTTATTGAAAAAAGAACCAATGACAGGACTGGCAACAATAGTATTTACATTTGATAATAAAACATTTGTCCTCCTTTTTGTACAGGGAATGACTATACCCTGAGCAGGACCAACGCAAATTCCTTAAGATTATGCCCCGGTCATTTTTATATAGACCACCCTTGAAAAGAAAAGAAAAAACACATTCACATACTTACAAAACTTTGATGTCTTTAAAATAGTGCCAATTGCATCGATATTTTCATGCGATTGAGACTCTAGTAAAGTGGTAAACTTGGATGCTTACACGTAAGCACGTGAATTCAATAGGGGAAGCAGATTTTTTTTTTTTTTTTTTTAATTGGTGGAGGAATATTAAAGGGACTTTCCGGAAGCCACTGGACAAACATTGACGCTGTTATATGAAGATTTAAATCCACAACTTACAGTAAGATTTTGTGTATCCACTACTGGTAGAAAAAGTACCAATTTAGACACAACAAGGCTTTGGAAAATATTGCCCATTCTTAGTGAGGCTGGCCTTTGCGGCCCCCTTTCCCAAGAGGCCATTCTCCCATTGAGACCAATGGCAATTTCCTTCCTCTCACTTGGCTTCCAGTTCGGGACTACGTATCCATGGAAAGAAACACTACGCTTTCTTTTTTCTCACAAGAGTGAACCACCACAGAGCTCATTTACAGACCAAAAAAAAACCAAACCACCCAAACCAAAAACTCACTAGAGACCAACTGCTCACAAACTGACTGTAGTAGTACCGGGTATATTTATACAAACAAATACACAACTGCAAACATTCAGAGACCAAATCATACCTTGAGAAATTTGAAGATGGGAAGTTCTCTGAACCATTCCCAAACTAGCAATCTCCTGTTTCACAGGTTCTAAAGAGAAATGCAGCTGATGGGTGGGGGAAACAAGGGAAAAGAAGTATCCTTAAAGGCAGGGTTAGCTTTTGGTTTTCTGAGCCTTGAGCCTATGGCAGAAACTACTTGCCTTCTTCCTGCCCTCCTGGTGTTCTCAGCTCTGTTGGAGGCCTGATACAACTCTTACTGACATGTAGAAGACACAGTAGAGCAGTGTTGTGGTTTAACCCCAAAACACAGCACTATAGCAGCTACTAGGAAGAAAATGAACTCTGAATTAAGCTGAAACCAGGACAAGCAGGAACCACTAGAGAGCTTCTAAACAGAATCTACCTCTTGAGGGTAGCAATTTTATAGAAAAAAATAAATAAATTCAAATTTCAGTTTGGTGTTTTAGTATAGGACTTGTTTTATCTTCCAGTCACGCATGATGAACAAGTTTACATGCTCTGGGTACAAAGCTGGTCCTTATTCACCAAGTCCTATGATTCAAATTGATGGAATGCCACCTTATTTTGATAAAATTCTAAAAAGTAAAAGAAATAAAAAGTTGCATGCCCTACAGCACCAGTCTTCAAGTCTAAGCATCATGTTTGATTTTATTTGAAATGGCTCCCGACTCACCAATTCCTCTGTGGGAATCCTGAGCTGTGTTTAGACAAGGATGGAGAATTGTCATTGTCTGTGTCTAATAAATGTACGACGGAGCTTCTTGAGCCACCACCTTAACTCCAGACAAGACATACCTGATGTCACAGAGCCCCTTCTGCTATTTGCACCTTTAAAAAAAACACGTCGCCTGTACATGATTACAAGATCTAATAGATAGCATTACTTGTGCAAATTACTGGATTTTAAAAGTTGCTGCATAGGCAGATGTAGTAGGAAACGGATAGGAAACGGAGACTACAACCAAAATAGTTTTTCAGATTGACTATTGAAGGTTTTATTGTTTTAGACATCCACAAGAACGTTAACAAAAAGCAACATATGCAACAGTAGAGGCTTTTAAAATAAATTGTTCTCGGATACTTTTTTGAGAAGATTTGTCTATAAGGCACAAAATTAAATGCAGTAGAAGCATGTGACATCCTCTGCTTTAGTAGAAAAACAAAAATATCAGATAAATAATGTACCTCGGTTAATATTGCATTCTGTTCCAGGATTTACAAAAGTAAACAAGATGATAGCCATTCATCTCGTTTGCTGAGCATCATGACCAGCTCCTTTCAAAGGTTTACACAGAAAACCTTAGCTGTTTTAGAAAGGTTATTTCCTTGTTTTTATTTACAAGTCAGAACACTAGCAGGCTGCAAAGGTATTAGCCTAGCATCTCCTGTTAGGCCAATACATGTACAAATACCTAGCCATAGAAACACAAAGGTGTTAGTTCCCCTCTCCCCCCCCCCCAAAAAAAAAAAAAAAATTTTTACGATCCAGACAAACCAAAAAAATC